>CM036624.1:600000-801461 GCA_020746105.1 Trogon surrucura | reverse complement strand
ACTACAGATGAGCCAGGGGGAAGTATGCCAGGGTTAGGTGTCTCCCCCGGGAGACTCCGGGGGTATTTCGGGATCGTCATCCCGAGCGTCGGGGCCCCTTCCCGACAGTCCACTGCCCACCCTGGGCATCCTTTACCTCCCCGAAGTTCCCATGCTCACCGGTGAGTTTTCGCGGTCCTTCCCTTCGGATCGCTTGAGGTACCTCGGGTCCTTTCCGTCGGACCCCTGACCCTTTCCTTCGGGCCTCTTCACGGACCAACTCGGTCCGTTACTCGTCTGTCTCCGAACAGTCGCGGGAACCCAATCGGTCATCCAGTGCCAGCAGCCACGAAAGGGAACTGATCACCGAAATCTTGGTGAGGCGCGCCATCAGTCCCGTTCACCGTCTGCTGTCCCTGGAAGGTGGAAGGATCCCGGACGAGCCCCCATTTGTACGGAAAATCACGTTGCCAGAGGTCAGTGTTCACAAAGAAGACAGAGGAGTCTTAACTTGATTCGAATAAAGGGAGAGTTCACCGGGGTTGCCAAGTCCCAGTGAGGTCTCTCCAATTGCTGGAGGACGCAGCCCCCTTTTATCCTAATTTCCCGGCCGCATGAAACCCTCTCCCTTTCCCCATTGGCTGAGGTACTCAGGAGGTACAGACTTCCCGATCCGCCTATTCCATGTTCCCCCTTAACATGTACCCCCCTTAACAACATACATCGCATGTTGCATTAACTCCAACTTTATGCCGCCCAGGGCGGAGAAGTTAATATTCATAGGCCTATTAAGCCTGCGCACTCTTTCTCAAAGTTCAAAAGTTTAGAGCATCCTTGCTGTTGACTTAATTAATAGCCCTAATGGTCAAGGTGTCTTGTTATCTTCTCCTGCAGGCTGCATTCTGTGACTCCCTCGTTCATGAAGGACACTCTCCTCTTTGTTCCATCACTAACAAGGAGAAAAAACCCACACACTCCTCTTCTGGTTTTATCACTTATTTGTAAAGACACTCTACTTTCTTATTCTCTCACTAAGAATGAAGGCACAGCCTCCCTTTTGGTCTCATCCAGCCTGTTTTACACTTTGCTGAATGAGAATGAATTTTCTGGGTCAGGATTTGGATGGCTGAAGGCATCAGCATTCCCCACCAGAGCACAGTTGGGGCACTTGTAGGTGGGATCCAGCTGCGCAGTGGCTGTGTTACAGGCACTCATCCCTCTTGCTCCTGCAGCAGGGATGCTAATGGGTGTGACAGTCCAAACGAAGTCCAGATAAATCCACTCTGGACATAGGTGGTACCTGAGGGGCTAGGGCAAGGACTAAAGTTCATTGGTGGAGCAGGACTGTGGGTGAAGGGAAGTAGGTATTATCAGACCGGAAACTTGCAGAGCTCAAAAAGCTGCTGGTGTTAGGCAGAGCAGGAAACCCCAGTGTCAGTGACACCCAGCAGTGTCCCGTCAGCGGATGCATGGCCCCAGGCCAGGCAGTAGTGTGTTGTCACTTGTCGTGAGATTTGGTCACTAAAAAGAGTTATTGAAAAATGACTTTGTAGACAGTCCTGAGAGATAAGAGCAGGCAGGGCTGATTTGAGTTCTTCTTAAAACACCCCTCTGATCAAACCTTCTGCCACGTGTGATCCCATCCACAGAGCCAGCCCTGCACGCTGTGGCCACAGTCCGGAGGAGGGAGGAGCTCACATTTGGAGATGATGGTGACGACCTGATGGATGCCCTGGTATTTGATGATGGCCCAAAGGAGATGAGCAGCAGGGAAAGGACTATTTGTGGTGGTAACTGATTTGATTGACTGTCCAGTTCAGGGTCCTTACGCACCCTCAGTTCAGGGTTGTAACCCATGAATGGTTCCAATGGACAGAATGCCTGAATCTTTGGATTTCCGAAGTGTTCTTTGTGGTCTCTACCGATGAGGATGTTATCTGTGTATTGATAAATACAGACACCTGTTGGCACCTCTACAGTGCCAAGGAGTTTGGCTAAGGCACTGTGGGCAATTGTGGGCGAATGTTTGTAGCCTTGTGGGAGTCAACTGAAAGTGTACTGTATCCTCTGCCATGTGAAGGCAAACTGAGGTTTGTCCTCATCCCCTAGAGGCACCGTGAAAAACGTGTCTTTCACATCGAGGGTGGCCATGCAGGAGTGGGCAGCAGCTCGTATTGCAATCACTATGGAAGCTTATGCCTGAAACAGCAGCAGTTACCAGCAAAGCGTTACTCGTTACTGTTTAATTTCCTGTGATCAAAGGTCAGGCGCCACCGTCCATCAGGTTTGCGGACTGGCCAGACTGGTGAGTTGTAGGGGGAGTGAGTGCGCCTTATAATCTGCCCTCTCTCCAGGTCACCAAGCAATTCCGTGATACCCTTTTGGCTGCACTAGGCAGCGGGTATTGATGAACACAAGGACACTCTCCTCTTTGTTCCATCGCTAACAAGGAGAAAACCCCCCCACACTCCCCTTCTGGTTTTGTCACTATTTGTAAAGACACTCTGCTTTCTTATTCTCTCACTGGCCTCACCTCCTTCACTCAGGTCCCTGACTTCTTGGAATGGGTGGCACAGGGCAACTGCCCCGAGGACCGCCTGTGGGCAGCAAGGCTGGAGGACACCAAGCCCTGCCGGGGGCTGGCAGACTCCCCCGTGCACGACTCCAAGGGGAAGCCCAGGGTGGTGGTGACAGAGCTCCCCAGCTGGCTGCCACTGGCTCTCCAGCCTTGGAGACTGCCGAGGAGAGGTCTCTGGAGAGTTCTCTGGAGACTTCAGAGGACAGTCCTGTGCTGTGGACAGTCCCTGCAAGGATCCCCTGGAGGGTCCTCCAGAGGGTCCCCAGCTGAACCCTTGTCACGTGAAAGGTCTGTGGCTGTGAGAGGCACGTACCCAAGCTAAACGCTTGCCCGTTTCAGAGCCCCGATAAGGACTTGCCCTGAGACACTTTGCAAGGTAACAAAGAAGAGTAATTTATTAAAGCGACAGACACAAGATTCGAGGCTGCCGTTGACAAACGCGCTCTCTGCAGTAGCGCTAAAATACAATAGTAATGCCAGCAAAATACCGTCCCGGGTATTTCTCACCAAAAGGTGGAAGCACGATGCTTACCAAGGCGGCGTCCCTGTCTTGGGTGAAGGAGAGGGAGCACAGCCCATCTGGGTTTGTTCTCTCCCTCCATCGACACGCTCCCTCCATGCTCCTTATGTACAATCTCCCCCCGCCCCGGGGTGACATTCGGCATGATTTGAGTGGAGATTGGGTGACTAGAGTCATACAGGCGAAAAATTCCACTCTGGGCCTTGTGGCCTTCAGAATCCTGTTCGGAAGCAACTTATCTGTTTGCAGGAAGGTGTTGGCATTGTTAGTCTCCGTCTGGCCTTGTTCTTCCGCCAAACCGGGGACCTCCTGGCACCACCAGGGACCTCCTTCAGCTGCTTCTCACTCTGAAGGCCTTGTTGTTCTCCGTCCTCAGTGTCTGCACAACAGACAAGCGGACACCTGCGTTCAGCAAGTCTCCAATCCTGAGGCTGAAATATCACATTATCCACCCCGTGACTATAGTCACTCAATGGAGATTTAAATCATGCTCTCGGGAAGTCAGTCTTGGAGGTATCCCTTGTGTTTGACTTTTCTTTCTCTTCACATGGCTGTAGCTCCAACTCTGTCCACCCGGACACCGTGTGTGTCTGACGAATTAACACCCGAATTAGCACAGATCTAAGACAAGCTAATAACATGCAAAACATCATAATCACAATAACTAATATAAATTGCAACAAAGAAGCAAGCTATCCTGACAGGGAGAAGCCTAAGCCGTGCCAAAGTTTGTGTAACCTTTGTACTTCCATGCTGAGATCTCTACCTGGTTTGGCTACACGCTTCATACGATCTAGGTGCACGTCAAGATCTTTTGTTACGTTCAGTGTGTGTACGCAGCAAGTGTCACTGACCAGGTTTCAGTATCCACACGCTCCATTTTCATACAGTAACAATGAGTCTAATGTCGGTCTGTTCTGTAACGTCATCTTCGATGTCGCCTTTAATTGTGCATTTAATGCTTCCGACCCCACTCGAGTGGCATTAGCCAGTGCTCCCGAAGAAGACAAAGCTAAAGCTATGATGATGGGGTCTGGCCATGAATGTGACCCCATCGGGGAGGTGTTGATGGTGTCAAACCTGTTCTGTGAAGATGATGGAAAAATTGTAGAAATGATTGGTTGAAAAAGAGAGACACAGCTCACTTCTTTTAGCCTTTACTGTAAACAAAATACGTTTCTTTTCATCAATTCATCACTTGAATATTGGCATTTTGAATTGCACGAGTCTCTGGTTGAGTTTTGATGCCACTTCAAGGCGTGTTCTGGAAAATGGCACCTGACCCAACCATTTGTCCCTCCATGGCGGGAGGTTGGACTGATGCTCTTTAAGGTTCCGTCCCACCCCAAACGTTCCACGATTCCATGACCCTGTGATGTAGGTGGGGGTGTCACTAGCCGTGGCAGGGGATTGGCCCCTCGCAAATCCAGAGTCTATGATGTCATAACGGCCTCTGCTATAGATCTGGAGTCGGTGCCCAGTGGGGGCCACTGAGCTGCTTTTGCTGGAGCTGCTCTCGCTGAGAGCTGCTCTCGCTGGAGGCTGCTCTGCTGTGCCGGGGATTCTGTCCCTGACTGACGTGGAGGCTCAATCGTCCCCCAACCCGGTGACCGGCGTGAGGATGGACCGGGGTGGGGATTGTGTGGTGACGCTCTGGGAGGAGCAACAGGTGGGACAGCTGGGCCCAGCATCCCCCAAACACTGGGAAGACTCTCCCCAAAATTCCCCCGGCTATTCCCCATGCACAGGCGGGTGGGCAGGGGCAGATGCTTTGTGCTGGGGGGTCTGCCGGCACGGAGGCAGAACAGCTCTGCGGTTAGTGCTCGGGGACCAGCAAATTCCTTTCCCAATGGGAGCGTTTTTTCCTCTCGCTCCTCAAGTTAACTGGTAACCGGGAGGCGAGCGCTTTCCCCAGCACTGTGTCCACGCGGTGGCAGGTGATGCGATTCAGTAGAAGCAGGAATGGGGGGATAAAAAGCAGATTTCACGTTAGCATTTGCAGCTGAAATCAGAATAAGTGATTTATTCTCATGTTTTTCTTCCTGGTTGATGCATCATTATTAGTCCAAGAGGCAGCGTGTACCAGCGCAGTGTTGGAAACTCGACTTGAAAGTTACAGCTTGGGTGGTTTGGGGCTTTTCTCAGTGCACGGCGTGGCTCTTGCTTCTGGAATTTTGTCCCACAGCCCTGCCAGTTCTACTCGTTTCCTGGTCTTTTGTTCTTCTTCTACCTTGAGTTTCAGAAATCGAGCAACTGGCTGTAAATCTTGGACGGTTTTTTCTTCTTTGAAGATTTTTTTCCCACTGTGATGACAGCAACGGCCTTGCAAAGATGAACCTCAGCAATTCAGGAGTCCAAAACCTGCCCCTTTGTGCCTTTAGTCATGGAAGAGTTGGAGAAACGATGAGAACTAAGGGGGGTTGGGGCGTCGCAGGGTTTGTCTTTGCGTGGGAGGCCAGATTTTGTGTTTCTTGGGGCACTTACTGCCCATGCAGGCAAGGAAGGAGAAACTGACTGGCCGTGATGTATTTTCGTTAGTGTTTTAGGCAGGCACAGCAATTAAAAGGCAAAGTGCAGCCCAAAGGGGGGAGAAAGGTCTCAAGAGTTTCCAGGCGGCCCTTCTTCAAGCCGCAGCTGCAGGTCGAGGGGGAGAGGCGGTCGGGTTTCTCTGGCTCTGAACGCAGTAATCCTGGTGCCCTTCCCAGCCCTGGTGGGGAGGGGAGAGAGAAGCCAAAAGACTTGTCCCGTTTGCTGCTGTGGTTCTCCTTCGGCTTTTAAGGCCCCAGTGCCCTTCATGAGGCGCTGGCTGTGGTATTTCAGGCGAGGAGAGCGTGAGCTCTCAGCCCTCGGCTTCTGCCAGGAGAAAAACGCTGTTTTCCGTGGGAAGCGCGCTTGCCCCGCGGGCAGCCCGAGCCTGGCTGAGCTGAAGCCAAAGCTTGGCCCTTGCAGGTTCTGCAGGGCCCGTGGAGCTTGTTGGTGGCCGTGTCCTGTGGCCAAGCACCATCTAGTGAGTCCTGCAGATGTCACGTCTGGAGACTGAAACTTGCTGTGACCCTGAAGGGCAGGGTTTTCCCCAGTTTGGAAATCCCTTTGTTGGTTTCTAATGTTTTTTTTTAGGAAGGAACCCCAAGAACAAAGCCAGAGGTGGTTTTTTTTTGTCTGAAACACTCAGCTCCCTCCCCCTGTAGTAAATACTTCCCGACTCACTTTGTGGACAAGCTGGGTGATGCTATGGGCTTTGGGCAGGGGAAGAAAAAGCTCCTACAGTCCACATTTTTAGGGCCATGCCTGGAGGAGGCACACGGCAGTGAGATGCTGGGGGGCTGGCGTGGGCGATGGGTGGGAGGACGTAAGGGAGCTCCACACACACAGCCCCAACTTTTACCTTCTTCTCCTTGCTGAACAGAGACACGACGAAGAGGCAATGATTGAGCGGGGAGGAAGGAGAAACACTGACACCCTTCACTACGAGAATGAGGTGTCGGAAGGTGAGTCTCGGCTGAGATCCTGATCGAGGGGCCACCAGCCCAGCGCCTCTGCCCACTCCCAGAGGCCCCACAACGCCCCTCGCTCGGTGTCACGTCACGTGCAGCAAAACAAGGCGTGCTGCCAACTCTATAAGCAGAGCTCTTGCCACATTTTTTACTGTGCAAAAGCTCCCGCAGAGGCTGTGGTGTGAGTTTTAGCCGCAGAGTGGCATAATTCAGGACTTGTTTTCTCACAGCGGCTGCTCCTGGCTTGGAGAGCTCTGCAGGTGCAGGACTGTGATTTTCTTTTTTTGTTGTGGAGTTCATCACCGTGAGACAGATTTGCTCTTCTCCTGCCACCTTGTGCCAGGCAAAGATGTTAAAAAAGATTCCCTTCTGTCGCTGCTTAATGATCACGTCTGAGTGTTGTCCAGCTGAAGCTGGGATTTGAGAAGAGGTTCACTACTTGCAGGGCACTTTGAGATCACCCGGAGCCATCACTTATGGCTCTGTTTTAGCAATGTTCTAGTGAAACAGGGAGAAAGGAGGCCCAGTAAAATAAATTTCTGAGAAGCCAGTGTTCCCTCCTGGGATTTAACCGTGGCTTAGCGAGGCACCAGCAGTGTCAGCCGTTGCTGCAAGGGCAGAACTGCTGCAAACGCCGCTTTTTCACAGGCTCCCCGACCCTGCCCGTGAGGCAGAGCCGCCAGCATGGCCGACCCCGCCGAGAGAAGCGTCGGAAGCGGGAACGGAAGAAGGACTCTGCCCCGACGGAGCAGGGCCACCGCTGTAAGTTCGCCAACCTCCTCGGGGCTATGGCGTGGGTCTTCTGCAAGCAGGTGCCTGTGGCTTCTTTGCGAGGCCGGCTGCTCTCCCCAGGGAAAGTGGCATCACTTAGCAAGACGCCCTTTTGCCAAGCTTCTCCCGGGTTTGGTTTTATTCTCTTAAAGCGGTTAAATGCAAAATGGCTTTAGGCTCCTCTTCCTTAGAGAGATCCTAGCTTTAAAAAGGGAAATGTGGGGAAGGAAAGCCACCCACCCCTCAGCAGAGGTGGAGCAGATGCTTCTCCTTCTCTGTGGCTCTGGGCAAGCCCGGACAGAGCCAGGGGGCTGGGCCAGCCCATTTTACGGCTGAGCTGGTGCCGGTCCCACGGCCTCCTTTCCCGTGAGCGTGAGAGGCCGTACTCGGGCATGGTGACGGAACGGGGCTTTGTCTTCTGCCCCCAGACAACCCGTCCCAGTGGGTGAGGTTCATCCTCGAGGCCGAGGAGGACGAGCAGCACACCCCCTGCAACTTGTTCATCGAGCTGGATGAGATCCGCGTGAAAGGGGGTGAAGATGCCGAGTGGAATGAAACAGCAAGGTAAGTCCCTGCGGCGGGAGAGGCGTCCCCACGCCGGCAGCGCCCACGGGCTCTGCTTTCCGCTCTGCGGGACGCGAAGCTTGTGCAGCTGCAGGTGCCAATGCGAGGAGCCTTCTCCTCCTGCCGCCCCGTAGCTCTGCCAAAGGGGTTGCGGAGCTGGGGCTGTTCCCCTGCAACGGGGCTGATCGCACCCGGTGTCCGCAGGTGGCTGAAGTTTGAGGAGGACGTGGAAGATGGTGGCGACCGCTGGAGCAAGCCCTACGTGACCACGTTGTCCTCACAGAGCTTCTCTGAGCTGAGGAGCTACATCACCAGTGGGACGGTGCTGCTGGACGTTTGTGCCAACAACATGGAGGAGATCGCAGGTACCGTGGGCACCACGTCCCTCCGGGAACAGCCGAGCTCGGCTCGCTGCTGTGCCCCTCACTCCCAGCTCAAACCATCCCCAGATATGATCCTGGGCCAGCAAGAACAGTCCGAGCAGTTGGACGAGGGCACACGGGCCAAAGTTCGAGAAGTGCTTTTGAGGAAGCATCAGCATCAGAAGAAAAGGCACAGCCTTCTCTCCGTGTTCTCACTTGCTGATGTGAGCAAGAAGCGGTTAGACCTGCACCAGCCAGGTGAGAGCTCCTGCAGGGCTTGGCTCCAGGTGAAGGTTCCTGCCAGGCTTTGGCCCCACTAGACCTGGTGCAGCAGCAGCGTCCCAGGTGCTGTTTGTCTGCCTTTCTGAGTGTCTGTCTTTTTCCTACCAGCCCAAACACTCAGCCCTCATCCTTCTTCCCCCACTGCTGAAGCTAAACGGGGGGTGAACCACGGGCCCAGCTCCGTGAAGTTAAGCAAGGTGAGACACTCGTAGCTCTCCTGCGCCATTAGGGCCAGATTTGCTCTCGCAGACTCGGCTGCAGAGTGTGTGGCAGAGTGCCGGGGGCTTTGCTCTTGGGTAGCTGCCTGAAAATCGCTTGTCGTGCCCAGGCGGAGCTGCGCTTCCTGGAGAAAACTGCTGGGGCTGAAGCCTCCAACCTGCTCGTGGGAGAGCTGGACTTCCTTCGGCAGCCCATCGTGGCATTCATCCGCCTGACCCCGGCCGTCCTCCTCTTGGACATGACAGAGGTTCCCATCCCAACAAGGTCTGAATGAGAAGCACAGCGTTTTTATTTAAAATCCCCAACACCACAGCCTCAAGTTGCACGCATCCGGGTGTGGCGCCCCAAGGGAACGAGACCAGCGGGAGCACGCCTGCTTCTCCCACCCATATCTCCTCACCTTTGTTTCTCCCTTTCCTGCTGTAGCTTTTAAACCCTTTGGCTGGACTTGATGATCTCAGAGTTCTTTTCCAGCCTCAACAATTCTGTGATTCTGTGTAATTTTAATCAATGTTGTCCCCAGAACTAAATTTGTGCAAAGTCAGTGAGCCTGCTACATGTCCACTCTTTAGCCACATGCTGGGCTGGGAGCTGCTGGGGATTCCCTTGATGCCTTTTCAGCAAGGACACGTTCCTCTCTCACACTTTGTTTTCCTTGCCCAGGTTCCTGTTCGTTTTGCTTGGCCCCGAAGGAAAAGCCCAGCAGTACCATGAGATCGGCAGGTTCATGGCTACCCTCCTGACAGATAAGGTGCGACGAGACAAGAGCTCTCTCGGGGTCACTTTCTGGCTTTCTTCGCCTCCCCTTGTCTCTGTGGGAGTGAGGAGGAGGGTTTGCTGTCCCAGCTGCTGCCCGCAGGAGGGTGAAATTCCACCCAGGGTGCATCCTGCAGCTCGTCCTTCTCCCCAGGGGTGGCACGGCCAGGGCCAGAGGAAGTTCCCCTCTTTACGTAGAAGGCTGCGCTGTGCCCTGGGGACAGGGGCCTCGTGCAGGAGATGATGACAAACACTGTGAGGCAGGGCCTTCTCCTTTGGGGGGAGTGTTTCCTGCCATTTCCAGCAGGGAGTTGGGCGAAGATCGTCTTGCATTCAGCCACGAGCTCGTTGCACTGGTTAGGACGTGCCAGGCGGGTTGTCCTCTCACCGGGTTGTCTCCTCTCGGCAGGTTTTCCGTGAGGTTGCCTATAAAGCCAAGGGGCGGGCTGACCTGGTGGCCGGCATCGACGAGTTCCTGGAGCGGGTCATGGTCCTGCCGCCGGGCATGTGGGATCCCTCGATCCGAATCGAGCCCCCGAAGAACGTCCCTTCTCAGGTGGGGGCTGCGGCGGTGGAGGGAGGCACTGGGGGGGACGGGCAGGACGGCAGCATGGCCGGGGACGCCGCTTGGGGGCCAAATCCACAAGGTCCCTGGTTGACTTCGGCGCATCCCTGGAGCAGAAGGCAAGCCAGCCAGGGGTTACAAACACAGATCCTGATCCGATTTCCCTTGGAACAGGAGAAAAGGAAGGTGCCAGGAGCCCTCGATGGCAGCAGTTCTCCCAGGAAGCCAGAGGAACACGGCGGTCCTGAACTGGAGCCGACGGGAAGGTGTGAGCCTTGAGAGTTTGGGGGTTTTCCCTGTTTGCCTCTACAATCTGAGCAAACACCCTCCCTTCTGGCAGGTCTCTGGCGTTGGTTGGGTCAGGGGAGGGAGTCTCCAGTCCTGCCTGGTCCTGAGGCTGGGCAGCTGGGAGATCTGAGCAGCTGGGCTCAGGCACAGCATCACTGCCCATGGGTTTTCTTGCTTTGGGCTGGAAGCAGATGTATCAATTCCTCCAGGTAGAGCTCTGCTGCTCCTCAAAGCAAGGGCCTGTTGCAAGGAGAGGGGTCGGGCTCTCAGCTGAGCTCCTTTTGGCTGGAGGGGTTCTTGCGAGCCTCACTTTCTGCTGGGTATAAAACGGGAGAAGGAGAGTGCCTCTGTGTGGCAATGAAAGCTCTTCCGTGCCTGTGACTGTGCTTCTGCAGCAAAGAAAACTCCACATGGTCTTCCAGTAGAGTAGCGTCTCTTCTTTCCTTCCTGCAGGCTCTTTGGAGGTTTGATCGCGGATGTGAAGCGGAAAGCCCCGTGGTTCTGGAGCGATTTTCGGGATGGTCTGAGCCTGCAGTGCCTGGCGTCCTTCCTCTTCCTCTACTGTGCCTGCCTGTCCCCGATCATCACCTTCGGGGGGCTGCTGGGGGAGGCGACCGACGGCCACATAGTGAGCCCCTCTCTCTGCTGGGTGGGGCGGGGGGGATAACACTCCTGCAGACGTCCTCGCTGCAGTGAGTTGGCTTTGGGGCTTTTTCCCTAAGGATTTCCTTACTCGCTGCTGCCTCTCTTCCCCGGACAGAGTGCCATGGAGTCGCTGCTGGGCGCGTCCATAACTGGCGTGGTGTTCTCCCTCTTTGCTGGCCAACCCCTCACCATCCTCAGCAGCACCGGCCCCATCCTTATGTTTGAGAAGACCCTCTACAAGTTCTGCAAGTAAGGCTGGCTGCCGCGGCCAGGTGCTGCGAGAGCCTTCGGAAGGGGGCAGTGAGAGGGAAAAAAATGGGTTTCTTCTAATTTTCTTCTTGGTATAAGTTGTCCTCGGTGCCAGAGACATTGCCTGCTGCTGCTTTAGAACACGGCGGTGCAGCAGCCCTGGGTCTCTGAAGGGTGGGTGGGGTCGTTGGGGGTTTTAGGTTTAAATGGAAGTAGCAACAGGAGGACAAGAAAGCAGGAGGAGGTGGGTGCCCCAGATGGGCCGCACAAGGAAGAGGAGACGATTTGTCTCCTGGGCTGGGAATGAGGGAAGATTTGCTTTCCTCTGAGTACAAAACCAGGCTGCTCTTGGCCTGATTTTTGCTGGAAGTGGAAATAAGGTTTGCCCAAACACCCAAATAATTTTCTGCTGAAACACCCTGAGATGTGATGAAGTTACTCAAAAAGCAGGAGCTTTTCATGGGAAGCAGAGGTTTTCCATGACAGTCCTTTTGTTGTGATGGCTGATGTGCGACGAGCCACCCTTAGTGCAAGTCAGTTTATTGTGAAGCCCCAGCTTGCAGCTGACTGGGCGCAAAACCAGCCGGAGGACCTGACCTCCATTGGCCTCCAAGGCATTAACACAGGATGAGAGTCAGGTTGCTCCCAGTTTTCCCGGAGGAAGGCAGGGCTCAGAGCCTCTCGCTGGCCATCCCACCCTTCGTTTTGGTTTGTTTTCCCAGGGCCAACTCGCTCTCCTATCTCTCCCTGCGGGCATGCATCGGGCTGTGGACCGCTCTCCTCTGCGTGGTGCTGGTGGCCACCGACGCCAGCTGCTTGGTGCGCTACGTCACCCGCTTCACCGAAGAAGTCTTCGCCTTCCTCGTCTGTTCCATCTTCATCTACGAGGCTTTCGAGAAGCTGAGTCACCTGCGCGAGACCTACCCCGTGCACAGGCACAGCCAGCTCGACCTCGTCACCACCTCCTAGTGGGTATTTTCCTCCTCAGACGGCGCTGCCCCTTGGCAGGAGCTCAGGGCTGCCCCTCCATCGCCCTTGCCTTACCCCTGTCTCGGCTTCTCTCCTCCCAGCTGTAAGTGTGAGGCACCGGCCCAGCCCAGCCAGGAAACCCTGCGTTTCTGGGAGAGCAACAAGATCAACGTCTCCGGCATCGCCTGGGAAAACCTCACGCTGACCGTAAGTGCCCCGAGCCTCCGCTTCCCATCGCCCTGGCCACAGGGCCCAGGGGCGTTCGCGTGGTGCCAAAGCCAGAGCCCGGCAGGTGACGATGGGCTTCCAGCTGTGCCGGCGCTGCTCTGGACAGGTTCTGCTCAAACCTGACGGGTGGGCTTAACCCGCTTGGTCCTGGGAAGGAGAGGCTGCCTTGTCCAGTCCCCCTGGTCCCCAGCATCGCGAGTGATACATGTCCCCCTCAAGCCCCAGGTTGACAATATTTCTGACCGGGAGTTGATTAATGGGGTGCTTTGATAATGGTAGAAGTTGGAGGGCGTAAGGTCACACTTGAAGGTAGTAATTGGCTTCCTCAGCTGGTTCCTAAGAACTCCTGGCCTTGCTTTCTTATTCAGGGCTGCCTGTAGGTCCGTGCCTAAAGCTGCGTGGCTGAGCAGCCTCTCAGGCCGTTGTTGCTGGTAGCAGAGCCCCGGGGTAGGACGGGAGGCTCTCACATACGTCTCCAGCCCCTCGTGGCCACGTTCTGCACAGCCTCCGCTAGGCAGGGACCATTTCCCTCTTCTCCTTTCCTAGCATGGTTGTCTCGGCCCTCCTTCCCCATTCCCTCTTTCTCTCTCCCCCAGAGTTTCCAGCGTTTCCTTCCCCTCTGGGGTCTTCTTCAGCCATGGTTTCCCGCCGTTCAAGCAGAGGATGTGCCGTGGCCTGTGCTGTGCTGGCCCAGGAACTAGAGAGAAAGCCCTGAGCTCTCTGAGGTTTCCTTGCCGCACGTGCACTGCCTTTATGTCCTGACCCTCTGTTTCTGCAGGAATGCAAATACTGGCGTGGAGAGTTTCAAGGACCTGCCTGTGGAAGCCATGGCCCCGACATATCTAATGTCTTCTTTTGGTGCTGCATCCTCTTCATCTCCACATTCCTGCTCTCGGGCTTCCTGAAGAAGTTTAAGACCAGCCGCTACTTCTCAACCAGGGTAGGTAGAAAACAGTGGCCAGCACCAGTCTCCACACGCATCTCCCAAAACGGCTTTTCTGCAGCACTGAGCAGGATTTGGCACCACGTGGTCGAGCTGGGAAGTGTTGACCTCGAAAGCCGAGCTCTGGCGCAGCTTGGACGTCCCTCACTCATTTCCATGAGCGCAAAACAATCGCAGCATTTCCCACCTGCCTGGGGAGCGGTTTTTTCCTCAGGCGGCGGGAAACCACCTCTTCCAAAGTCGGTGCTTTTTCACCTTCTGGGCATGATGCGCTCGAGGGGAAAGTTGGCTTCAGTGAGGAGATGCCAGAGCAACAGATGCCGTTTCCTCCTTTGGAGGAACAAGTGATGCCTCCGTGCCTCATTCCCTTTGTGGCTGGCAGTGTGGCTCTGCTTTCTTACTGTTCAATCTATGCATTTTCTACAATGTTTGAATGAAACAACCCTTTCCACCTAATTGCACTTTTCGAATAGTCTGACGCCAGCTGTGCCAGGGACAAACACAGCAACGGGATCTACCCAAGGGATGAGGCTGCGTGTCCTCAGAGCGGTGGGATTTTGTCCACCAGCCTTAATGTTGGTGATGTCCCCATCTTTCTCACCTCAGGGCACGGCCCCGTTTGCGATGCCCCTCTCAGCTCTGCTTTCTTGCCCCAGGTACGGTCCACAGTGAGCGATTTTGCTGTTCTCCTGACCATCGTCGTAATGGTGCTCATTGACTTCTGGATGGGCATCCCGTCACCGAAGCTCCACGTCCCCCAGAAGTTCAAGGTAACGGGGTGTTGTGGCCTGGAGCTGGTGTCAGCCCTTGGGGTGCCCCAAGCTGATGGTGGGGCAGGACAGGGCTCAGTCTGGAGGAGATGCTGGTGATGTGGCCATCTCCTCTCCCCCCTGGAAGTGCATCATTCCCTTCCGGAAGCAAGAAGGCAGCCCCAAAACTAGATACCTCCAGAAGTGTCTGCGGGTCCTTGCAAAGGGAACACAGCGCTGCTGAAGCCCATGGGAGAGGGTGACTGGCAACCGGGGCTGGGACACAGGGGTGACACGGGGATGGAGGGGAAGGATCAAAGCCAGTGAAGTGTCTGGGCCGGGTGGTGACGCTGACGTGTGTGCATTGTTGCAGCCTACCAGAGCCGACCGTGGGTGGTTGATCAACCCCGTGGGACCCAACCCTTCATGGACGGTGTTGGCCGCGGTCGTCCCAGCTCTGTTCTGCACCATCCTGATCTCCATGGACCAGCAGATCACCGCCGTGATCGTGAACAGGAGGCAGCACAAGTTGAAGGTGAGGGGCAGCGGGGGAGGAGCCCATCCCCAAGCCCTCGGGGCTGCAGGTGTGGGCAGAAGCTCCTGTTCCAAACGCTTGATGAAGGCGTTGGTTTGGGGCAGCATCAGGTTGTGTGGTAGGATGCTCTCCGGGACTAATGATGGTGCAGGGAGCGAACGGGAGGGGAGGTCCAATGAGCAATCTTTCGGAGGAGCAAGTTGGTCTTAGAGCAGTAGGGAAGCAGGTTTTGTTGTCAAATGTCAGCAGCAGCAGCTGGGGAATGAGCCATCGGGATGGGCTGTCAGGGATAACTCAGTCACGTCTTATGTGTAAGCGGTGGATCTTCCTTTAGGAATGAAAAGAATGGGCTTCTTTGTTGGTTTTACTTTGGAGAAGTAGCTATTGCACAAACTCTGCGAATCCAGAGCGTCTGAACTCCTGACAGGTTGTCATGCAAGGTGCTTGCGCAGAGACTGGATACATCTTTCTTTGCGTGCAGCTGTTGCCTTGCGCTCAAGTAGGGTTTGAGTGTGATTTCCGACTCTGTGCTCGCTCTTACGCTGTGGGATGCTCTGTTTCTTGTTTTTCTCCCTGCAGAAGGGCTGTGGGTACCACCTGGACCTTCTCGTGGTGGCCGTGATGCTCGGGGTGTGCTCTGTGATGGGGCTGCCCTGGTTTGTGGCTGTGACCGTCCTGTCCATCACTCACGTGAACAGCCTCAAAGTGGAGTCTGCCAGCACAGCTCCGGGAGAACAACCCAAGTGTCTGGGGATACGAGAGCAGAGAGTCACCGGCTTGATGATTTTTGTGCTCGTGGGCTGCTCCGTCTTCCTCACTTCTCTGTTAAAGGTAAGAGGAAAATGCAAAACGCCCAACAGCCACGGGCTTTAGGCGCTTATACAAAACCAGTGCCCTCTCTCCAGGCCTGAGGAATTGCGGAGCAGAGCAGGGGGAGCTGATCCCAAACCTTGGGGCTTGACCCATGGTGGGAACCAGCCTGGCTTACCTTGCCCAGCCCTTCAGACCCCAGTTTGGTGGCTCCAGGCAAGCGAGCGACACCACGGCGCTAATTCCCAGGTGTCTTTGAGGCCCACCTGTGATCCCGGCTTCCAAGGAAGCGTGTTCAGAGCAGGACATCTGCTCTTTTTCAAACAGGCACCACTTTGCGGGGTGCAGTTTGCTCCCCCAAACACCTCACAACAGCCATTCCCAGGACAAATCCGACACACCATTAACCCTGTGGAAGCTGCAGAGCTTTAAGCAATTGGGGGCAGTGCCTGCACAAGAGAGTGGTGTTACTGGAAATGGAACGTTAATAAATAAATGATTGCGTTCTTTCTTTGCAGTTCATCCCAATGCCCGTGCTTTACGGCGTCCTTCTCCACATGGGCGTGTCGTCACTCGGAGGAATGCAGGTATGCATGGGAGGCACAGGCGAGTTCCGCACCCTCTGTTTCGGGCTTCGGGGCAGGTCAGGGTTTGGTTATGTGAAAACGGGGGAAGGGAGTGCAAAGGGAAGGCAATTTCTACCGCTGGTGGAAATCCTTGGCCCTCGGTGGGTCAGGAGAGGCTGATGACAGAATAGCACGGAGTAATTGCAGTTTGGTGGGCAGCTCTCGAGGTAAGCTGCTTTATAGAGGGAGCGAAGGGGAAACGGGGGCTGCTCCCAGGAGGAACGTGGTGGGATCCAGGATTTCTCACTGCATGCGAGAGCCCAAGACCTCCTGCACATCTCGCCAGGGCCAGAACGTTTCCACAGTCCCATGGTAGCAGCTTTCCCTCTTTCATTTTGCAGTTCTTTGACCGCTTGAAGCTGTTTGTGACGCCGGTGAAACACCAGCCGGACTTCCCCTACCTGCGGCACGTGCCCTTGCCAAGGGTGCATCTCTTCACCGCCATCCAGCTGCTCTGCCTCGTCCTGCTCTGGGCCATCAAGGCGACCCCTGCTGCCATCATCTTCCCCTTGCTGGTGAGAGCCAGAGCCGCTTGGCAGCAGCGTGTCTGCAGCGTTGGGGTGAGAGGTAGCAGCAGCACCTCTGACCTCACTGCCTCTTCCCGCTTCTTTATGAAGGATTCGGCACTTGTTTTTGTCCGGAAAGCCATGGATTTCTGCTTCTCGAAGCAAGAGCTCAGCTTTCTGGACGAGCTTGTGCCGGAAGGCAAGAAGATGAAGGTGGAAGAGGCCGTAGTTGAAGCCCAAGAAGAAGAGGTAAAGCTTGCTGGGTGCTTGGGGCTGGGCATCTCGGGCTGTGACGTTGCCTGTTTCTATCACAGTGGGCCTTGAAATGGGGAAGGAAGAGCAGAACTCTATAGAAACAGATCCCAAGAGCCTGGATCCCACATATGTTTTTTAACATGCCCCCCCCCCTAAACACAAAAGAAATATTTGGAGTGGAAGGTCTTCACTCTGCTGCACTAACAGGCAGCATGATGGTTTTTGACAGGGCGTTTGATCTATCTCTACTTGGGCCATGGAAGGAACATTTAGTTTGTCCCTTTTTACCTCAGGAGCCCCAGGACACAAAGGAAGCTGCTGCTGCTGCAACTGCAGTTCAGCCGGAAGGAGCTGCTGCAACTGCAGTTCAGCCGGAAGGAGCTGCTGCTGCAACTGCAGTTCAGCCGGAAGGAGCTGCTGCTGCAAATGCAGTTCAGCCTGAAGGAGCTGCTGCTGCAACTGCAGTTCAGCCGGAAGGAGCTGCTGCTGCAACTGCAGTTCAGCTGGAAGCAGCTGCTGCTGCAAATCCAGCTCAGCCGGAAGAAGTTTCCACTCCAGATTCAGGGGAGCTGGAAGAAGCTGCTGCTCCAGATTCAGGGGAGCTGGAAGAAGCTGCTGCTCCAGATTCAGTTGAGCTGCAAATGGGGCAGACCAGCGACTCCGAGATCCCAAAGCCAAGCAATGACAGGTAAAGCCCTGCCAAGCTCCAGCCTGGCTTTTCTTACTGCTCTTCCTCCAGGCCAGCCATGCACTGCCTTCCTGTGCCTGGCTTGGACGTGGGGCTGTGCTCGCTGCTGCGAAGGGTCCCTCCCCAGGGAGCCAAGCTCCCGCTGGAGGAGAGCCCAGATCTCTCCCCTCTTTGGAAAAGAAGGTCGAATTCCCTGGCGGTAAAAGTGCTGGGTGCGGAGCCAGGGGCCTGTGGGAGCAGTCCTGGTGCTGCCCTGCCCTGCAATGCAATTCTTGGGCTCCTCACAGAGGACAGTTTTGGTTCTCCTTTCTCGTTTCTTCGGATTTGTTATTCCCTATGGAGAGGCTGGACTCTGGTCCCTCTTGGCCCGGGCCAGGGCCGGGGTTGTTCCCAGCACATGCCCAGATGCCTCCAGCTTTGAGAGATCGACCGAAACCCACCTTGAAGGGGAACTGGGGCTGATTTTAACCAGGCTGGCAGCAGTTCTGCAGGGTCTGCATCTGCCCCGGCCTCGGGGGCCACTGCGTTGGCCCATGCTGGCCAGGCTTCCTCGCTGTCCCTGGGCTAGTTACAGGGCTAACATGTTTTCTTCCTTATTCTAAATAAGGTATTATTTATATTATGCAGCGCGGCCCCGTTGGCAGCAAACCCCCGTCCCGGCAACAAGGGAAGGCTGCTGGCTATTTGCTTCGAATTCCGTTCCTGAAAGCAGCTCCCCAGATGGCCCGTGGGCCCCTCCAAAACGTCTCCTGAACTGAACTGAGTGACGTGGAATCCCCAAGGACTCAGGAACAGCCACAAACCACCACTGGGATGTAAAGAATAAATTAATTCTCACTCTCCCTGAGAATCTGGAGAATCTTTGCAGCAGCCCCCGGGCAGAGGCACATGAGCAGCACAACCAGCAGCAGCGCAGGCCCGACGAGATGTCCCTGAGCCCGAAAGCGTGTGGCATCGAACCCGCTGCTTTGGTACGTTTAACCTGTCTCTCTGCCTGAGCTTTGCTTTGTTCCTTTCCACATCAGGGCAGGGCTGCGAGAGAGGGACGTTTTTCTCGTTCCCTTTTTCCATGGACCGTTCTAGGTCTTCACGTCCCCTCTCTCTCTGGGGCTGGGTGTGAAGGGAAAACGGGCACGGACAGGACCTTGCTTGTCTGGCCCTTCCCGTGTCTCTCAGGAGGCCTGGCGGCTCGGCAAGGACCCTGCCCTGAGCCATCCCTCTGCACACTAACCGACGTGAGCTTTTCACTCATGTGAAATCCCTCTCCGGGACATTTCCCAGCCCAGCCATCCTGCAGCCTTGCCGCGTCCCTGCCTTCATGCCAGCTCGGCCCAGCAGAGCAGCCGTGCTGGGACTGGTGCCAGAGCAGGAAGCGGAGGCCAGTAAGAATGTCCCTGCGGCCGGAGAATCCACACCCCAGGCTGTCTGCAGCTCCCCCCTGCCACACTCGCTGCCCGGTACGGGCCAAGGGAACTGGCCCCGGGGCTGGTGGCGCAGCTCCTGCTGCCCCAGGGACAGGGCAGCCTGCCCCGAGCTGGCACCCGCGGCAGCGGCTTCTCTTGCCGCGCCTCCCCGTGGGGCACACACGCGGTGCCCGGCTCTTCTGCCAGGACATCCCCTCTGCCCACAGAGCCTAGCCCCAGGTCAGCGTGAGAGGGAGGAGAGAGAGAGGAGGGAGAGGGGGTCTTAGGAATGTGCAGAAATATCTGAGGGGTGGGTGTCAGGAGGAAGGAGACAGTCTCTTTTCGGTGGTGCCCAGTAATAGGACAAGGAATAACGGGGATAAGCTGGAACACAGGAAGTTCTACCTCAGCAGGAGGTGGTAAAACTTTGCTGTGTGGGTGCTGGAGCCCTGGCCCAGGCTGCCCAGAGAGGGTGTGGAGTCTCCTGCTCTGGAGACTTTCAAACCCCGCCTGGACACGTTCCTGTGTGGCTGCCCTGGGTGACCCTGCTCTGGCAGGGGTTGGACTGGGTGATCTCTAGAGGTCCCTTCCAACCCCCAACATTCTATAATTCTATGGTTCTATGGAGCCGAGCCGGCCTCCTGCCCCCTGCCAGGCCTCGGTGGTCCCACCCTCACTGCCCGGCCGCTTGTCCCCGGCCTCCTCCCAGGGAAACAACGTGGCCTTGTTCCCACCCTCGCCCTCACATCTGCTTCTGCTTCCCAAACAGGGGCTCCTGAGCTCAGCAGCCAGCCAAAAGTCATGTTTCTCAACTCAAAACATGCCTCAGCCGGTGTTCGGAGGCTCAAAAGCTCCTAACCGGGCGCTTCAGAGCCCCAAAGCTCCCTAGATCTGTGTTTCTGAGCCCCAAAGCTCCCTAAATGGGAGCTAAATCTCCGCTTTTGCCGCGGAGACCAGCTTCAGGGCAGGTAGGGCTGCGCTGGGGAAGGGATCCGAAGTGAAAATGGCCGACAAGCAGCTCTTTTGGGGGCTTTTCTGAAGGCGGGAGCAGGCCGGCAGCTGGAGGGCGGGCGGGCGGAGCCACCCTCAGCCGCGGGATCTAAAGGAGGCGCCGGCGCCCTTAACCAGCCGCTGATTGAGCACCTGAAGGTTAAGGACGTTGAGCAGCCGTTAACTGTCCCCTCAGGGTGTCAGAAGCGCCGGGGAGGGCAATAAAGGGTAGAGCGGTGTTCACAGCGGAATGCTTAAACGTGCCCTGACTAAAGCCCTGTCTAGTTTTGGGAGGTCTTCTGATTGCAGAACCAACTGTGGTCGCAACCCGAGCAAAGGCTGTCAGGAGACCTGTGGGCACCCAGACGGGCCCCAGGCGAGCGTGCGGGTGTTCAGGGCTCGGGCTGCAGAGAGTGCCGGAGCCTGGCACTTGCCAGGGAGGGGAGCGGAGGCCACACCTGTGTCAGGGGAGAGCAAGTGACCCATCTGCTCCGCCTGGCTGAAGGATGGGCTGAAGGATGCAGTAGAAAGGCTGAGCAGTATCAGGGAGTCTGAGAGAGGGGGACAGAGATTGGTGGAGCCACTTCACAGAATCAGGGAATCACAGAATGTTGGGGGTTGGAAGGGACCTCAAAAGATCATCTAGTCCAGCCCCCCTGCCAGAGCAGGATCACCTACAGCAGATCGCACAGGAACGCGTCCAGGCGGGTTTGAAAGTCTCCAGAGCAGGAGACTCCACACCCTCCCTGGGCAGCCTGGGCCAGGGCTCCAGCACCCTCACAGGGAAAAAGCTTTTCCTAATGTTTTTGTGGAACCTCCTGTGTTCCAGATTGTACCCATTTCCCCTTGTCCTGTCATTGCACATCCCTGAGAAGAGCCTGGCTCCATCATCCTGACACTCCCCTTTGACGTATTTATAAACATTTATGAGATCAACACTCAGCCTCCTCCAATCTGAAGAGACCCAGCTCCTTCAGCCTTTCCTCACCAGGGAGATGTTCCACTCCCTCCATCATCCCTGTGGCTGCGCTGGACTCTCTCCAGCAGTTCCCTGTCTCTCTGGAGCTGAGGGGCCCAGAACTGGACACAAGATTCCAGATTCCGTGCCAGCAGCACTGTGTTGCAGAATTAAGACTTCGTCCTTGAGCTCTTTTCTAAACAAGTGCATAACTCTTGCTTGCTAATAATCAAAAGAGACCATGACCAGCCAAGTACAGCTCATGTTGGGAGTTTGCTCATGTGAGTGGAGAGATAAGATGCTTCTTGTACACAAGATGTGCATGGGAGTGAAGGGGAGAGTGGATCAAAACAGGCCCGGGAAAGTCTGTTCTCCCTGTGTGATAACAGAGTGATTGAAGGAGCACACGAGCGAATAACAATCCAGGTTGCATAGTCTGGTCTCCTGTTTGTAACCCATAAATAGTGCTTCTTGCTAATAAACTTTGCCTTAGCTTCTCTCAAGAGCTGAGTCTGTGCCTTTCAGCCCGCCACATGCACCCATGGGGCTGACTACAGTGAGCGAGTCAGCCCCATGCATTAGGACCAGTCCAACAAGAAAGAAAAGGAAGGGAGTTGTCATTGGTGACTCCATCCTGAGGGGAACGGAGGCTCCCATCTGCCGCCCGGACCAGCCCACAGGGAAGGCTGTTGCCTCCCTGGAGCTCAGGTTAGGGACATTACCAAAAAACTCCCTAGTCTGGTGCGTCCCGCTGATTACTACCCGTTGCTGGTTGTCCAGGCTGGCAGTGATGAGATCAAACAAAGGAGTACAAAGAGAATTAAAAAGGACTTTAAGTCACTAGGCCAGTTAGCCAAAGGATCGGGGACACAGGTCGTTTTCTCTTCTATCCCTTCAGTAGCAGGCAGGAATACTGAAAGGGACAGAAAAGTACATGCAGTTAATGCATGGCTTAAAGACTGGTACCACCAACAACATTTTGGGTTTTATGATCATGGAGAGGTTTATGCAGCACTGGACATGAGAGATATAGATGGAGTGGGGCTGTCTCAGAGAAGGAGGAGGATTCTTGCTGGTGAGTTGGTGGGATTAATCGATAGGGCTTTAAACTAGGTTGGATGGGGGAAGGGGATAAAACCTGGCTCACTACAGATGAGCCAGGGGGAAGTATGCCAGGGTTAGGTGTCGAAACAACGACCCTGCTTAAGTGCATCCACTCCAACATGGATGGCACAAGCAACGGTAACAGATGCTGCTCCATTAAATCTCTTAAGTGTCTATATACCAATGCAAGAAGCATGGGGAATAAGCAGGGGGAAATAGAAATCTGTGTGCGGTTGGAGAGCTACGATCTCATTGCGATTACAGAGACGTGGTGAGACAGCTCACATAACTGGAATGTGGGCCTTGATGACTCTGTCCTTGGGCAGGGAATAACTTGATGAAATACAACAAGGGAAAGTGTAGGGTCCTACTTCTGGGAGGAACAACCCCAGGTTCCAGTATAGGTTGGGGAATGACCTGTTAGAAAGCAGTGCAAGGACAGCGACCTGGGGGTGCTGGTGGGCAGCAGGATGGCCATGAGCCAGCAATGTGCCCTCGTGGCCAAGAAGGCCAATGGCATCCTGGGGTGTATTAGAAGGAGGGTGGTTAGTAGATCGAGAGAGGTCCTCCTTCCCCTCTACTCTGCCCTGGGGAGGCCCCATCTGGAATATTGTGTCCAGTTCTGGGCCCCTCAGTTCAAGAAGGACAGGGAACTGCTGGAGAGAGTCCAGCACAGGGCAACTAGGATGATTAACGGAGTGGAGCATCTCCCTTATGAGGAAAGGCTGAGGGAGCTGGGTCTCTTTAGTTTGGAGGAGACTAAGGGGTGACCTTATTAGTGTTTATAAACATATAAAGGGGGAGTGTCACGAGGATGGAACCAAGCTCTTCTTGGTGGCGAACAATGATAGGACAAGGGGTAATGGAATCAAGCTGGAACACAAGAGGTTCCACTTAAATTTGAGTAGAAACTTCTTCTCAGTGAGGGTGACAGAACACTGGCACAGGCTGCCCAGGGAGGTTGTGGAGTCTCCTTCTCTGGAGACATTCAAAACCCGCCTGGACGCCTTCCTGTGTAACATCATCCAGGTGTTCCTGCTGTGGCAGGGGGATTGGACTAGATGATCTTTTGAGGTCCCTTCCAATCCCTAGCATACTTTTAGACTGTGATACTGTGAAAGCGAGGGTTGGAGTTGCTCTTTACTTGAGGGAGCAACTTGGAATGCATCAAGATCTAACCAGGGGCGGATGAGGAGCAAGTCAAGAGTTTGTGGGTAAGAGTGAAGGGACAGGCTAGCACAGGTGATGCTGTGGTGGGTGTCTATTACAGACCACCTGATCAGGAGCAGGAAGTTGATGAGGCCTTTTATAGGCAGCTGTCAGCAGCCTCTCACTCACAGGCCCTGGTTGTCATGGGCGATTTCAACTCCCCAGACATTTGCTGGAAGGCCTGCACAGCAGCCATCCTCAGTGCAGGAAGTTCCTCCAGTGCATCGGTGATAATTTCTTGATGCAAATGGTGGATGAGCCGACCAGGAGAGGAGCTGCTGGACCTTGTGCTCACCAACAGGGAAGGTCTGTTTGAAGCAGTGAAGGTTGAGGGCAATCTTGGCTGCAGCGACCGTGAGATGGTGGAGTTCAGGATCTTGTGCGGTAGGAACAGAATACCAAGCAGGATCGCAACTCTGGACTTCAGCAGGGCCAGCTTTGGCCTTTTCAAGCAATTGCTGGGAGAAACGCCATGGGACAGGGTACTAGAAGGTAAAGAGGCCCAAATATAGTTAGTTAATATTCAAGGACCACTTCTTCCAGGCTCAGGATCAGTGCATCCCATCAGGTAGGAAATCAAGGAAGAGATCCAGGAGACCTGCATGGTTAACCAGGGATCTGCTGGGCAGACTCAGGTGGAAGGGGAGAGTATATAAATTGTGAAAGGAAGGGCTGGCCACTTGGGTGGAGTATAGGACTGCTGTCAGAGAATGTAGGGAGGCAATTAGAAAAGCTGAGGCCTCCTTGGAATTAAAACTTGCGAAGGAGGTCAAGGACAACAGAAAGGGCTTCTTCAAATACATCGCCGACAAAACTAACCCCAGAGGCAATGTGGGCCCTCTGGTGAATGGGGTGGGTGCCCTGGAGACAGAGGACAGAAAGAAGGCAGTTACTGAATGCCTTCTTTGCCTCTGTCTACACTGTTGGAGACTGTCCTCAGGAGCCTCAGTCCCGTGAGGCCCCAGAGGAAGTCAGGATAAAGGAGGAGTCTGCCCTGATTGAGGAGGACTGGGTTAGGGATCAAGTAGAACACTTGAACATCCATAAATCCATGGGCCCTGATGGGATGCACCCGTAGGTGCTGAGGGAGCTGGCGGAAGTCATTGCCAGGCCACTCCCCATGCCCTTTCCATGGCATCCCCACCCTGCCTTCGTTGGCTTCGCCACATCTGTGGGAGACAAGGGGATAAAGTCTTCCTTTTCCCACCGAACACCAGCCCTTGAGGGCCAGGCGAATGAAGATGGAGAGGAGGAGCAGGGTCAACAGGAACAGGTCTCTGCCCCACGAAATAAACGGAGCAGGCGTGTTCTCTTAAGAAGTGCTCCACCTGCAGTGCCCTTGCAGAACATCCAGGGGGCTCTGCAGGAGAAGCAGGTTGTGAGCAAGAAAAAGAGCTCACATAGGCCAGAAGTGCCACCAAGGTCCTCTCCCCCCAGACCGGCCATCAAAACTGACCTTGGAAAGGAAAATCGACGGGTCGTTGTAGTGGTTGACTCCCTCTTGAGGGGAGCAGAGGGACTGATATGCAGACCGGACCCCCTTCACAGGCAGGTCTGCTGTCTCCCAGGTGCCCAGGCAAAGGAGCTCCTGAATAGACTTCCCACCCTTGTAAGGTCTTCAGATTATTACCCGCTGCTGGTCTTTCAGGTGGGTAGTGACGACATTACAAGAAGAAGCTCAAGATCAATTAAGAGGGATTTTAGGGCTCTGGGGCAATTGGTCAAGGGATCAGGGGCTCAGGTTGTGTTCCTATCTATCCCTCCAACGACAAGGATGAATGAGGATGTTACCTGGGAGAGTCATCATGTCAACTCATGGCTCTGGGATTGGTGTCACCATAATGGATTTGGGTTTTTTAATCATGGGTTGGTATTTAAGTCTCCAGGTCTGCTGGCAGGAGATGGGATGCACCTATCCCAGAGGGGGAAGAGGATTCTGGTGCAGGAGATAGCAGGGCTCATTGACAGAGCTTTAAACTGGGTTTGAAGGGGGAAGGGGCTAAATCTGGGCCCACTGAGAATGAGCCCAGGGAAAACAAGCTGGAGTCTATAGGATGGCATGCTTGCAAAAACTCTCACTCCCATATCTCACTAGATATGGGGAGTGGAGTTGCAATGGGAAACCAAGGGGCAAGAGGCAGCAATGTTCTAGAAACCCTGGAAACATCTGAGAAGGTTCAGGCAGGAATTAGTACCCGCTCCCACAAAAAGGTGTTGGGATCGTTATCTCACCTGAAGTGTATCTCTACCAGCCTGGGCTACAAAAAAAAAAGAGGAGCTTGTAGCCTGGATGCAACAGGAAATCTTTGACACAGTGGCTATCACAGAAACGTGGTGGGATGCCTCACATGACTGGAGTGCCACGACTGATGGGTATAAGCTCTTCAGGAAGGATAGGCAAGGAAAGGGGGAGGGGGGTGGCCCTGTATATATATATGTGCTGAACAGGAGTACAGTGATGACAGGGTTGAGTCTGTTTGGATTCGGATTAAGGACAAAGCCAAGAAGGCTGATGTGGCTGTTGGAGCCTGTTACAGGCCTCCCAACCAGGAATATGAGGTGGATGAGGTTTTCTATAAACAGCTGAGTGAAGTCTCTCAGTCGCTGGCACTTTTTCTTGTGGGGGACTTCAACTTCCCTGATGTCTGCTGGAACTACAACACAGCAGAGAGGGAACAGTCCCGGAGGTTCCTGGGATGTGTCGAGGATAACTTCCTGACACAGCTGGTGAGTGAACCAGCCAGGGCAGGACCCTGCTGGAGCTGCTCTTTGCAAACGGGGAATGTCTGGTAGGAGAGGTGATGGTTGGAGGGTGCCTTGGGCACATGAACTGATAAAGTTTTCTGTAAGTGGAGATGCCAGGAAGGGGTGCAGCAAAGCTGCCATTTTGGAATTTGGTAGGGCTGATTTTAACTTGTTTGGCAGTCTTATTGCCAGAGTTCCTTGGGAATCAGTACTTAGGGGTTTGGGAGTTCAGGAAGGCTGGATGCTCTTTAAGAAAGAGGTCTTGAAGGTGCAGGAGCAGGTCATTTCCATTAGCTGTGAATTCAGCTGGAGGCACAGATGATGTACCTGGCTTAACAGGGAGCTTAGGCTGGCACTCAGGGAGAAAAAGAGGATTTATGGCCTTTGGAAAAAAGGGCAGGCAACTCACAACGACTTCAAAAATGTTGTGAGGCTATGTGGGAAAAAAATTAGAAGCACCAAAGCCCAGCTTGAAGTTCATCTGACCTCTATGGTTAAGTATAATAAGAAAAGTTTCTGTAAGTATATTAACAACAAAAGGAAGGCCAAGGAGAGCCTTGATCCTCTGTTAGATGTGGGCGGACAACTAGTGACATCAGACGAGGAAAAGGCTGAAGTGCTTAATGACTTCTTTGCCTCAGTCTTTATCGACAGGGACAGTTATATGGAGGGAGTCCAACTCCCTAAGGTAGGAGACTGGGACAGGGAGCAGGAAGACCCCCCCCCACTCCAGCAGGAGATGGTCACTGACCTGCTGCAACATTTAGATGTGCACAAGTCAATGGGGCCAGATGGGATGTACCCAGAGTGCTGAAGGAGCTGGCAGCAGTGCTCACCAAGCCACTCTCCATCATTTATCAGCAGTCCTGGCTGACTGGAGAGGTCCCATCAGATTGGAAGTCAGCTGATGTTACCCCCATATGTAAGAAGGGATGAAAGGACGATCCAGGGAATTCCAGGCCTGTCAGTTTAACTTTGGTCCCAGGAAAGCTGATGGAGCAGATCATCCTGAGCTGTATTACGAGACATGTGCAGGACATCCAGGTGATCAGGCCCAGTCAGCACGGGTTCATGAAGGGCAGGTCCTGCTTGACTAATTTGATCTCCTTCTATGACAGGGTGACCTGCTTACTGGATGAAGGTAAGGCTGTGGATGTTGTTTACCTTGACTTTAGGAAGGCATTTGACACAGTTTCCCACAACATTCTCCTAGAAGAGCTGGCTGCCCATGGCCTGGATGGACATACTCTTGCCTGGATTAGGAACTGGTTGGATGGCCGGGTCCAAAGAGTTGTGGTGAATGGAATTCAATCCATCTGGCGACCGGTCACGAATGGTGTCCCCCAGGGCTCAGTGCTGGGACCACTCCTTTTTAATGTTTTCATCAATGACCTGGATGAGGGGATGGAGTGCACCCTCAGTAAGTTTGCAGATGACACAAAACTGGGAGGAAGTGTTGATCTGCTGGAAGGTAGAGAGGCTCTTCAGACAGATTTGGACAGGCTGGGTCGCTGGGCCAAGGCCAATCCCATGAGTTTCAGTAAGGCCAAATGCCGTGTCCTGCACCTTGGCCACAACAACTGCCGGCAGGTCTACAGGTCTGGGGAGGAGTGGCTGGAGAGCTGCCAGGCAGAGAGGGACCTGGGGGTGTTGATGGACAGCCGGCTGAACATGAGCCAGCAGTGCGCCCAGGTGGCCAAGAAGCCCTAGGGAGCCCTATGGTTCTGTGGCGAGGCCGTCAGAGGTGGATGCAGAGCAGCACCAGTTTGTCTTGCTGCCCCCTTCGCTCTTGGAGCAAAACTCAATTGTTCACTCTTCCGGGGATCTCGGCTCCAAAATCACGCGGCTCATGTTGCATGGCTTCCGTCAAGGGTATCTCAGGTGAGCGAGCCCGGAGCCCTACAGCTCAAGGTTGTGTGGTGAGGGCGTCACGGGTGGATGCAGAGCAGCACCAGTTTGTCTTGCTGCCCCCTTTGCTCTTGGAGCAAAAGTCAATCATTCACTCTTTTGGGGGGTTCGGATCCAAAATCAGGCAACTTGCGTTGTTGTGAATGTCTAACTTAAACACTAGACATATAGGAGAAAATTCAATTTCTAATACTTGTCTGGAGAACTGTTACTTCTTTTTTAGGAACAACTGATTTATGACAGAAGTTACATTGAGATCAATGTCAAGTTTTTTGCTTTCATGACTAGTAAGTATTAATGTCTACTGATGGTAATTATGCATAATAATCTAGCTAAAATTCACGTCTGAGTTCTACATTCATAATGGAATCATAGAACAGTTTCAGCTGGAAGAGACCTTCAAGATCATCGAGGTCAACCTTTGTCCTGGCCCTATCAACCTACTAAACGATTCCCCCCAAACACAACATCCACCCGTCTCTTAAACACCTCCAGGGATGGTGACTCAACCCCCTCCCTGGGCAGCCTGTTCCAATGCCTGACAACCCTCTCAGTAAAGAAATTCTTCCTGATATCCAACCTGAACCTCCCCTGGTGCAACTTAAGGCCATTTCCCTTTTCCGGTCAATGCCTGAATGTTTAGGCAAGCAGTGGGAAAAAAGGTGGATGCCTCTGCCACTTGATATTGACTCCTTGAAAAGAATTCTAGTTGCAAGAGGAAGACTGTGTGATTTAAGGTGTGAGATAGATGAGACCTATAGAAATAAGTAGGGCGAGATACTTGCTCTTGGTTGTTTTGAAATTAGTTGTGTGTAAAACAGTATCTCATTGTCTAACAGGATTTTGGTTTTAAATCATAGAATCACAGAATGTTAGGGATTGGAAGGGACCTCGAAAGATCATCAAGTCCAATCCCCCTGCCAGAGCAGGAATGCCTAGACTATGCTACATAGGAACGTGTCCAGGCAGGTCTTGAATGTCTCCAGAGAAGGAGACTCCACAACCTCTCTGGGCAGCCTGTTCCAGTGTTCCGTCACCCTCACTGAGAAGTTTGGTTTTAAACAGTTTGGTTTTAAAACATATTCTTAGGAGTTGCTATTTGCTGGAAATTCTGTAAGACTCTTGAATGAGAACTGAGCTCTGTTGCAGATCAAGTAAAACAGGCACATGTAGGACTAAGAATTGCACTCTTACATTAGTGTCAGTAGCAGATGTGCCTGAGCATCCAAGGATAGACACCTTTTTTTCCTCAGGGCATGTTCTACTTTGATGTTCCTAGTCTATAACCCTTTAAAGTCAATAGGAGTTACATGCTATAGTAGGCATCAAGGATAAAGATATATCCTGCAGTTAAATATAATAACATTCCTCTTCGCAGACCAGTACTGGGCACTGTGTTCACATTTCTGAGAAACATACCTTGAATGGGTCTCCGAACTAGCGATTTGTGTGGCTGTTTGCATCTGTCAGCATAAACAGAAATAGCGAAGTTGACTTTGTTGCAGCGATCAGCAGACAGACGGCAAGTTCTTACCGCGCCGTGCCGAATCTTCAGCACATCAAATCTGCAGCTCTGCAGCCTGCAACTGCCAGCTCCCTAGGGGAGCGCTCTCTGAGACAGGCACTAAACCAGCAATTGCTTACTTGCTGCAAGGGACTTCCTTCACGATTTTGGAGACGTGTGTGTGTCTAGAGCTCCTCTTGCGACTACAATGTGCAGACAAGACGAGATTTTCTATTTTTGTATGGTTACATGTGCCTTTGGAATAGAATTTCTTTATAATTTCACATTGTTTCTTTCAGCACTCCATGAGCATTTGTGTGTGTGTTTATGGTCATTTCTCAGTGAGTTCATAAGCCTTTGATGAAGCTCTTTGCCTGGCTTCAAGACCATCTAGTTCTTGCTCATTACTTGTGACGCTGGCCACTTTGTCTGCTTCAAGCTGCTGCTGCACCAGCACTTTGGCTTGGTGTGATTCTTTGTGTTGTTGTAAAAGACAATATAAGCAACTATTTAGTAAAACAACAAGGCAGTGCTCCAGAAATAGGATTATGATATTTACCCTTGAGTGTATGGTGTCATTTTCTCTGCTTGCTCTGAATGACACCTTTTCTATGAACACATTTTATACTGATAAAGCAATGCCACAGCAGCTTCCTGCATCTGCTCTCTCTGCCTGAAAGTGGCTGTAATTACTAACATGATAGCTAATTAACAAAAATAACTGCCGGACACTATTTAATGGTCTTCCAATTTCTCTTCTTCGTAAACTAAGGACATGAAAGAGAAAATGAGTGCTCAATACTGATTGCACTATGTTCGTTGTTACCTCTTCGGCGTTTTGTGTTGAAATCCAGCAGCATTGTTCTGCTGGAGTCTGAGGCACAACATTGAGCAGGAACCTGTTCTATAGCATTTGTTAAAAAGAGAATTCAGAAAACCCTGTAGACAGTGCTAATTTGTGATTATCTTCCTTGAAAATATCCATCCCACTCTGTAGTTTTAAGCAAATGCTGTGTATGCAGTCTGCGATGAACGGTCATCGTGCTATTGTTTTTTGTTGAGTTTTATACTTTAAACAGTACTGCCATCTTGTGGTTCTGACACGTTTTATCATTCTCTTTCTCTTTGTAGCCCTTTATCATGTTGGCAAGAATTCCTGGAGTGCCATGGCACGTACAACAGAATTGGAACTGCCTTGGTTGCAAAACATTTACAGAAGATGAAAGCCCGTACCTGAACATCATAAACCACTTCATCAGTCTTTCAACAAGACAATTTTATCTCCTTCCACTGAAACAAAGGGTGCAGATAGTTAAAGTTTTTATTAGAGAGGCCATAGTGAGACATCTGATTGTAGAAATTACCTCATTAATTATTGCCCACGTTCGAAATGGAGTTTGTTCCAGACACACACCCTTCAGCAAGTGTCTAGACCCTTCATCTGTGGCTCCTGGAGTGCTGACAGTCCACAAGATCATCCACAGTCCAAAAAGAGACCTGTACTATCTTAACAGTATTTTTATTTGAGACATTGATCATAAGGATTCAGATAAATGTTCTAAATTTTTAGTGGCAGAAGCCCAGGTTTTGTTGTGAATTTTTTTTGTTGTGGGTTTTTGTTGTTGTTGTTGGGTTTTTATGTGGTTTTTTTTGTTGTGTCTTTTTTTGTTGTGGGTTTTTTTTGTTGTGGTTTTTTTTCTTAAAAACCCATTGTTTTCTGTGTTTGCACAGTGCTAGTATTAAGGGCCCACTCACTTGCGGACAACATTAATCAATAGTAACATAGCACTGTCACTGGCCCCTGAGGACGCCCTGGCAGGGTTCAAGACGCGCAGCCCATTTGGCAGTGGGCAGGACTGCTCAGTACTTCAAAGGGTGAGTGCAATTAGCCTCTTGGTGAGGAACACTGAAGATGTGATGCCTTTGCCACCGAAGGTGACAGGAAAAGCTCGAGCATCTTTACTGCATCAGTCATTTGTCAGGTAACTTGAGTGTCCTGCCTTGTCAGATGAGTTGCTGAGCACCTGGTTGCACTGAAACAAAGAGGCTGCAACTTCTGTGGAGCTCGAGACCAGCAGGATGGCTTTTTTTTCTCTTTTTTTTTTCTGTTACAAAGTCAAGCTGCTTATTGTCTGCTCGAACTTCGCAGAAAATAGCAAGTCTCGTATCAGAACTACTTATATCCTTGGTATTAAATCTTCTGCTGACCCCGAGAGAGGTCCGTTCCTCATGCCCAGAGACGGGGCTTTCCATACCTGAAGCCAAGGCTCTGTAAAGAAGTGATGGTTTCCCTGGGGCTTTACTCTTTCCCACTCATCTTGGAATCGTTCTATCTGGTACAAAATCAGTAGTTTTCAATATTAGTATTTGAGGTCCTGTAGAAATCTGCCAAGCACTGAGCAGGTACCTACGTACACCTACGTAAAACACTGTAGAGTGTACATGAACTCATGAACTTGATGTTTTTCCTTCAGGGCACTGTTTCAGGTTGAGCCTATGAAGAAGGACTTCCTATCTTGCAGGTAAATTCCACGTCATCAGGGAGGAAAGTTTGTTGACAAAGGGCTTTTCCTGACAAACTTTCTCTGTACTAAAGCTTACCAAAGCCTTACACGTCTGTGAAGTATTTCAGTTTTGATGCATCATGAAATTAGGCAACCCTTGATTTACATGACGACGCACAAAGAGGTGTATTTGGCATCTGTGCGTTTCACAAGATTACGCTCTAAAAGCCTAGTCTGAATATTTTGTCTTGCTAGTAAAAGACAACACACATCCCCCGTCTCCTCTCCAAGCACCGGGATTCTGTGACAAGTGCCACCAAATAGTAATGACCTCTCAGGCTGTGATACAAACCCTACATTGTACTGATACCCCTTTATTCTCACTGTGTTGAAGTATTTCTGTTCTAACTTTCCTGTCTATGAAATTAAAGTGATGACCTCATGAAAGTAGTGTCGTCAGACTGGAGAGTCCCAAAACTAGTAGCCTTCTAATGGAAGTAAATTAACACAAAGAAAACCATCCCAGAATATTTATGCATGAGTTTCAGGGCTGTTAAAATACTGACTGACTTCCATTTTTATATTTTTTTGTGCTTGAGCAATCACCACTGCTAGAGGACCTGTGCTGCATAGTTCCTATTTTTACTCATAAGTTGCCCATTCTGAAAATACTGCTTTGACTGGTAGCAAACTCTCTAATCAATCGTAAAAATCGTAAATCATGAAAAGAAATTGAGATTTGAATGTCTTTCTGATGGATAAAAACAAAAGCCACCCTTCCTTCACTGTCGTGATGCTAGAAAATGAAAAGCTATCACGGCTCATGTTTCAGAACTGCACATCCTTTACACCTAGAACCGGACTGGGGAGAAAAAGGTGAGGAATGTGATTGTTTATGCCTGCATATAGTGAACATCTGCCAAAATTTATCGGATTTTAATTCTTCATTTCAGCAAAGTTGACCATCTGCTCTGTCATCAGCAGAGATCTTGTGAATCAAAAGATCACCTGTCTGGTGCACCTTGTTCTCACTTAATACACAAAAAAGTTAACGGTGTCCATCTGTAGCTATGATGGTGACCTGGAGCAGGTACATACTCGTTGAGTCAAAATCAGCAGCTGGAGTTGTAGTAACCAGAATGACAATTAAAATGTTTAGACTCTATCAATTACTAAAACACATGAAATTTGGGGTACTGCTTAAAACAGTCCCTCTGTGTAATTGTAATAAGAATCTTCAGACACCTGTAAAAGCCGGTGACACAGAACTTAAAATACATAAACTTTTCTTAAGGTGATGTTAAAGTCTGCAATGAAACTGCTGAATTTAAATTTTCTGTTTATTTCGGGGTGCACATTTGGTATCACAGAAAAATTCTATCACTGCATAAATAAAAACATGACATAGTAACAAATTGCCAAATTAGTGTTTCGTAGGAGGAACTGAGTTTTGAAATGGCCTGAGTTTTAATGTAATTGCTCAAACTGCAGAATAGTACATTCCCTTTCTTTGCTTTTTTTTCCTCTTGTTTCCCTACCTGTCAAACTGAGGGGAAAAAAAATGAGTTAAGTGTTAGAACTTCACAAGACTTCAGTGCTCACTAACAGAAAAGACAAATGTTAAGGAAGAAGATATTATTATGTGATTTGAGTTAGTTAGTGGGCTTTCATATTGCTTGCACAGCCACCGGTGGCCTTGCGGAATTTCATTGTGTTCATTTTAACAAGAAGGTCGTGGAAGTATTGCAGGACCATCAAGACTTCAATGTTAGTTTCTCATAGGAGCAAATCTACCCGAATGGGTAATCATCAGGGACTGACTCCTCCCGGCTCAGGATGCCTGAGGAGCTGCGCTAGCAGGAAAGTCCGTGTGTGATTGCAGCCCAAGCCAGCTGAACCGGGGCCTCAGCACTGCTGCCAACACTTAACAATGTTTTTTACCATTGTCAGAACCCACAGTTCTCCCTAATCGAGGCTGTACGTCGCTGGTGCTCAGCACTAACCAAAAGGCAGCAGTTACGCGATGCACTTCCTTGGCAGTTCTCTGGAACGGTGTCATCCAGCATCGGAGCGAACTTGTTCCCGTGTGCTAAGTACAGTACTGTCATCAAAAATTACATGACTGCACCACTCTCTCTCAATACCAATTAGTGGTTATTTTCCAGAAGAGTCCAATTTAGATTAAGCTAAACTATTACATTATTAGTACTTACATTATCCTGATGAACATGATCCAGATTCTTTAATTAGGCTTATCAGCATGTCTATGTAAGATTACTCTTTTGTAGACGGTCTTTTCAAATTTTTTTTTTTTGTTAGAGACTCATTAGCCTTCCTGACACATTGCTTTGTGTTTCAAGGGACACCTGATTTATCTCTAAATTACATGTGATTTTTTTGAAATACTTTTTAATTGGACAATAATAGGATTGATTTCAAGGAGTAGAGATGAGGCGAAACAAAAAAAAAATATAATCTAGTTTTACTACATGCAAAACTAGGCTGTGGAATACAAGAGGCAATAGACTAGAACATGATATTTACTCATGATGGGGGAAAATATCTTTTCTCTCATATTTACCACGTGTCTTTCAAAGCACTCCTCAGCACAGCACATTCATTAGGTCCACCCACAGGATGAGCTTTGCTGGGCACAGGGAGGCCAGCAGCATGGCGAGGCCACGTGGGGTCTCGTGAAAAGAAACTGAGATTTATGTCTTCTGATGGAAGATGTCGATGGACTGTCATCACCAACTGTTGCAGGGGCAGTTACTCACCGGAGGTTAGTCCAGTAAAACCAGTGCACAGGACCAGTGGGGCTGTGTTTGGTTGGAGTCCATGGTGAGAGGCAGATGGTGAGAGACCATCCACCTTGTCCCAAGCAGAGGGATGCAGAAATCTTAGATTATTTTTCTTTTTTTTTTTTTCCCCAGGTAGGGTTTTCATAATCTGTTTTTCTCCTAAGTTTTCTGGAGACTGAAGCCACCAACAAGTGTCAAAGAAGAGGTAGCTTCTGGTGTGCGAGGTCCGTGGGCGCTCCCAGGGACCAGCCTGTCCTCCTCAGCCCCTTGCCGAGGCACAAGAGTTAGCTGCTCAGCCAGATAACGCTAGGGGGGAAAAGGCCTATGATATTTAATATATACTTGATGCAGTTTTTTCTCCATACAGAATGGCTTGTTCGAATGGATGTTGTTGAGATGGATGGCATTAGCATACTACCCCTGAACAAAGCGCTTTCTTCTGCACTAAAGTTGTCCAGGTAATGTGAGAAAGGAATTCTGAAGGTTGATATTAAGTATAATTGAATGCATCCAGGGCACAAGTGCAAATCTCTTGAAGCTGTCATAAACCATGCGAAACTACTTCCTCGGTGACTGTTGAGCATAAAAATGGGATTTGAAGAACCTAAGCTATTTATTTCAATTCAGTGAGCTATTCCACAAAGCTTAGAATTCCACTACGTTCTGCAGAATTGCAGCGTCTCCTGAACACGCAGGTGACACCATCTATAGTACAAATGTAGGTACAACACTGCCTTGGTATATGTGTGTGTATATACATTATATACACAACCGTACCTGGAGTAAAGATATATTTATTTTGCAAAATTAAATACTTCAAATTCAAGAGTAACAGAATTGCGGTTTTATGCAGCATTCCTGATTTAGTGTATGCTGTTTCTAAAGTAAATAGATGCACAATTTAAAATGGCAGAATTGTTTCCATGACCTTACTGGCAGCACAGATGCCTCCTCTAGCATTTCTAGATATTCTCTTTAGAAAATTTATTCGTTCCCACATATTAAAAGTTTAGGAGTTCCTCAGTTTTGCTGATACAAGCAGTTGTGGAGCTGTGCAGTATCGCTTCCAAGCTAAAAAACAAGCACAAGTTGTCAGGAATGGAAAGAGCATCTTTCTCTCTTTTCTTCTTATATATTGTAGCACTGTGAAATTCAGCTCACGTTTGAGATACTGTAGATTGGAAACCCTGTGCAGATTTCATTTCATGTGATCATCGTCATTATAGCAACAATTAAACACAGTTGTGAACAAAATAATGTTCTAATGACAGGACGCAAGGAATTATTTTTTCGATGGCTTGTTTGCTTGAGAGCAGAACGCCCGTGATTTTCAAGAACGATAGAAAAATGCATGAAACCATAAACCAAAGAAATATCACCAAGGTGCTCTACAGCAGTATATTCCTAAAGCTTCAAAGTGATTTTAATTAGTAGCAGCACAAGTTTTCTTGAACAGTTCAACAATTATTATCCTGAGCCTGTGAATACTAATTAATGGTCACTTTGCTCACATATAAACTAAAGGAGTAGTATTTCCTACAGTCTGCTTGGGGACAACTTCTTCAACTATCTCATTTACAAAACATAATTGTAAAATAATAGCTTTATTACAGAATCACGAAATCACAGAATATCAGAGGCTGGAAGGGACTTCAAAAGATCACCCAGTCCAATCCCCCTGCCAGAGCAGGGTCACCCAGGGCAGCCACACAGGAACGTGTCCAGGCGGGATATGAAAGATTCCACACCCTCTCTGGGCAGCCTGGGCCAGGGCTCCGGCACCCGCACAGGTAAAACATTTTTTTCTAATGTTTTTGTGGAACCTCCTGTGCTCCAGATTGTACTCACTGCCCCTTGTCCTGTCATTGGACATCCCTGAGAAGAGCCTGGCTCCATCCTCCTGACACTCCCCCTTGACATATTTATAACCATGAATGAGGTCACCCCTCAGCCTCCTCTTCTCCAAGCTGAAGAGACCCAGCTCCTTCAGCCTTTCCTCACCAGGGAGATGTTCCACTCCCTCCATCATCCCTGTGGCTGCGCTGGACTCTCTCCAGCAGTTCCCTGTCTCTCTGGAGCTGAGGGGCCCAGAACTGGACACAAGATTCCAGATGTGGCCTCCCCAGGGCAGGGCAGAGCAGAGGGGCAGGAGGACCTCTCTCGACCTACTGGCTACTCCCCTTCTAACACACCCCAGGATGCCCTTGGCCTTCTTGGCCACGAGGGCACACTGCTGGCTCATGGCCATCCTGCTGCCCACCAGCACCCCCAGGTCCCTTTCCCCTGCGCTGCTCTCCAGCAGGGCAGTCCCCAACCTGTGCTGGCACATGGGGTTATTCTTTCCCAGGTGCAAAACTCTACACTTGCCCTTGTTGAACCACATAAGATTTCTCCCCGCCCAGCCCTCCAGCCTGTCCAGGTCTCTCTGAATGGCAGCACAGCCTGCTGGGGTGTCAGCCACTCCTCCCAGTTTTGTGTCATCACCAAACTTGCTGACAGTGCTCTCTAATCCCTCATCCAGGTCATTGATGAATATATTGAACAGCGCTGGCCCCAGCACTGACCCCTGAGGGATCTCACCAGACACAGGCATCCAGCCAGACTCTGCCTCATTGACCACAACTCTCTGGCTTCTTCCCTTCAACCAGTTAGTGACCCACCTCACTGCTCGGTCATCCAGACCACACTGCCTCAGTTTACCTATGAGGATGCCTTGGGAGATAGTGTCAAATGTCTCATGAAATGCCTATTAATTATCCATTTTTTGGTGGTTGAGGATGTCAGATAATGTATCCTTCTCTTTAATCAGAAGACAGCTTTTCAATAACAGAAGAATTTACCTGTAGATTTGCTTGGTTTTTTTTTCATTAGATCTACTCTAAATCTTCCCTGAAAATGTACATTTTACTGCACAACAGTTAAAGAATAAAAGACACAGTGTCTTGAAGCACTGTTAGGAACATGGAAACAAGAACACGAGGTTATTTATATAGCTAATCAAATAATCAAAAAGCAATAAATTCGTAAGAATAGACCATTGTGACAAAGCAACCCAATGGTCTTATCCAGCCTCCTGATCTCAAAGCGTGGGATAACAGAACACGGCAGTTGAGTGTGAAGATCGAATAAAGAGAAAGCCACCTGTGACGCTAGAAGATAGATATTTTTTCCAAAGTCAGCAGACATGGAAAGAGCAACTGTATTGCATCCACAACAAATAGGAAGATGGCAGCAGTAATTCAGGGCTGGATTCCATGGTATTTTCCTCTTTTAGAAAAACACAGCCCTCCACAGTGAAGTCACAATCAACAAACACACTGCTTGCTGACCCCCTTGCTTTAGTTCTGTCTTTTTATTGTTTCAGTCGTCTGCGATTCCCACCCTCGGATACAGAGCTTGGTGCTCCAGACAAGTCGCCCAGAAGTTTGCCTGTGCAGTCCGTGTCCTGTCTCGTTAGCTATCGGTTGTGCCTATTCACCCTGTCGATGTCACATTTGTCAACATTGGTATTCATTCGAGCTTGCCACCTACCCAGTTGTTCTGCCATGCTGTCTGTCCACCACCAGTCGCTCTGACCTGTCACTGTCACCACTCTGCATATCAGCTGTCGGTCACCACTGCTCTGTCTAGTAAAGGGTAGATTCAGGGAGTATTTGTACAAAGGCAGAAATGTGCACAGAACGCCGGTCAAGAAAGCTATTTTTTTTCCCCTCCTTGTTGTCCAAGTTATGGTTGCACCTCGTTATCTCTCCTGATAGGGTTCAGAGGAACTTGTTTGAATTGCACTGAGATTAGTTCATGGAAAACCACAATCGATCTAGGCTAGTTCAGCCAATCTGAGGTCTAGCTCAACGGGAAGCTTCTGATGTGTTATTGATTCCTCCATTATCTTGTTGCAGCTTCACAAGACCCTGCCATTTTCTACCTGGCCATGCAAATGATATGTGTTTAAATACAATCAAAATGCAGGTTACAAATGCTGAGATACAGGAGAACATAAGACAAATAGAGAGATACGCAGATGGCCAGAGAGAGGTGTGGATACATGTTTGTGAAGCTCCCATAATTTCCAAGAAACCTCCATTTAGGTGACTGCTATTCTTGAGCTGTGTTGCTTTGTGGGAAGCAGGAGGTCTACAGACCAAGGTGGCTGCTGCTGCATCTTCTGTGTTTTTCACAGGGGGTTATGACCCCACGGCTTAACAAGTGTTTGTTTGCTTCACTTTTCTTGCTGACTAAGGCTATACAAAACACAGACACACTTACAAATTTGGACAATGCTGGTGTGACAGTCTGTTTTAAACACAGGCAGCTCCCAGGACTTAAAAAATACCACAAGATCATGTAAGATAATGACTCAAAATTTTAGTGACTCCCTCCCACGCACAGCTCAGAAGTAATAACAATGTAAATGAGGCCAAGAGCTGAACGTTCATTATTGTAAACATAATTAGTTCCCTGTGGCCATTCTGCCCAAATTCTGAAGGTTAACTTTCTTCAAGGGTCTTCTGATTGACTTCCTAATCCACAGAGCATTGCAGAAATCAGCATCCACAGTTACTATCATTTGTCAACAATGAACACACGGAAACTGATAAGCTTCTAAAAGCCTCTTTCACAAATGAAATGAAAACTAAACTATGGTGCTAGTGGTGTACATTTACCATGACATCATCCTTTCTTTCTTTCTGGAGGAGGGCGTAAAGGAAAAAAAAAAATCTTTGGAATAATAAGGAAGTATAATGCAGTTAATTAAGCCGGGTATTTCTCGGTCTTGGTGGCTGGATAATGTAATCTAATTCTTAGTTTAGGACCAAGGGAGACAATAGATTTCCATCCTCTGGCAAATGTTTGGTAGTTCCATTTTCAACTCACAAGTACCACAGAATCTCTCACACTCTACTGCTCCCCTCCAGGTTGCAAGTCACTTTCTGAATTACACCTTAAATCCTCTGGCTATTTATCCCAGAGCACTTTGTGTGCCAACTGGGTTAAACTCCAAGCATTTTCACTTTTACTCTAGCAATTGGAGTCACCACTGTCATCTCCAACAGTGTCATCTGAAAGGCAACAAAATTAGCAGCATTCTTTCTAGTAGCACCCTTTCTTACCACCATTCTGATTGAACATTAAGGGAAAGTGGAAGTTGCTGGAGCATGAAAACATTTGCAAAGGAAATACATCATTCGAAATGTATCGTGCAGTGACACTAATAGACTAAAATTGTTAAAACCACAAAACTGCAGATAAAAGAACCAAACACACAACCAGCAATTAAAAAGTTAGTGTTACGTGTTGAGCTTTTAATGTTTCCTTTTAAAAGAGAATAACCTGACTAAAATTTTCAGGCTCGATAAAAAAAAAGACAATAAACTACCAGCTTTCCTTTACAGAAGTCACTCTTTGCAGAGCTGAAGGAAAGTTTCCATTTTTGCTACTGCATTGAGCTGAGAAGATCAATTGCCACGAATAATTCAGTGAACTTAACCTTCTGACCCACTCACAGACAACACACCAGAAGTTCACAATTTATCTAATTATCACATTGTCTGACAAGTACATGTTTAACTCTGTGGATTAAAACCACTAAAAGGACAAAACATATGGTAAAGTATCAGAACCATTATTTCTCTTTTCTGATCGGCTGTGAGTGTTTACTGCCTCGATGGGTCATATCAAACTTCAGCATCCATCAGCAGGTGTACAGACAAGGAGCCGTTAACTTTTATTGTGCGTCACTCTAAATCCTGATCACTGCTGTACTGAAAGCTACATAGAGTGACAAAAAGGAAAAAAATAAAGGAAAAGGAAAAAGAGGAAAAAAGAAAAATGCAGAGAAAAATGAAGAAAAAAGGAAAAGACAGAAAGAGAGAGAAGAGAAAAGAGAGAAAAGGAGAGAGAACAGGAGAGAAAAAGAGAAAAATGAGAGAGAAGGGGGAGAGAGAGGGGCAAAAAAAGAAAAAGCGAAGGAGAAAAAAGATAGGAGAAAGGGAAAAGAAGAGATAGAGAAAAGGGAAAAGAGAGAAGAAAAACAAGGAAAGAAGAAGACATGAAAAGAACAGAAAATGAGAGCAAAAGAAGAGAATCAGAAAAAGGAAGGGGAAAAAAAGCAAGTAAAAAGAGACAATGAGAGAATGGGGGAAAAAAAAAGAAAATACAAAAACAAAAAGAGAGAAAAGAAGGTGATAAAGGGAAAATAGAGATAAAGAGAAGGCAAGGAGAGAGAAAACAAGAAAAGGAGAAAGAAAAGAAAAATAAAGGAGAGAAAGGAAAAATAAAAGGAGAGGAAAGAAAAAGAGAGAAAAAGGAAAAAAGAAAAAAAATTTTAAAGTTTTGCAAGAAACAGCTTTATTCAATGCACAGGATGACAAATGAAACCATGAAAAATATTTTATGTGAAATCAATAAAGTTTTTAAATTTGTATTTTGTGGTACTACTTGCAATTCATTTCTGAATAAACAAGGAAACTGGCCACCTCCATCTCAGATTGTGCCGTGGTCAAATGGCTACTGCAACTGAAGACCAACTCGTTAAATATAGAAAGTGGCACTTTTATCCCTTTGATCTTTACTTCAAGAATGCAACACTTGGTTCAAGGGTGTTGAAATTTGACTGAATATATTCTTCAAAGGCTATTAATTTTCTTGCTTTTGAGTGAATAGATATGCAGAACATGAACAAAACGCCACACCATGCCTTTAGCAGGTCTTTTAGTCTTATTTTGGGAAGTGTTTCTGCGGCCAGTGAGATGCTAAGTCTGCTGGTTTATTAGTTCTGCACCTCTGTTACAAAAAAGGAACAGGAAACATGCTTTTAAGGGGTTTTTTTTTAATTGTACAGGTATAAATTTTTTTTAATTGTGTGGTTATAAATGACTGTCAAATAGAGAAAGGTGAATTATTATATCCCATTTTCTACCCCCAACAGCCATGTACACTTTCTCCCACCACAACAGGGAACCCATCCTCCCTGACCACAAAAACACAAAATGGAAGCATTCATCTTCCATCTGCCCACTTGGCACTTCTGGCCAAGCAGTCCTGACTTAAAGCAAGGGCTACACTCTCACGTTTTCCCTTGGCGTTTTTCTCGCAGCTGATGGTGAAACCAGGACAGCCACCAACTCTGTGCTCTGTCTGCTTAATCCTCTGAGACAGCGCAGCACGAACGAGCGAGACAAAGCCACACCGTGTTCCAGCCCGTGTTGTGAGGTCTGGATATAAGGAAGCATGTCCCAAACATCTTTGGACGGCCACAGCAAACGCCAGTTTGCAGCCAGTCACTAGGGCTAATGAGGGAAAAGCTGCGTTTTGACCTGGACACACACAAGCTGGGAACCTGGCAGACCTGCCGGACTGACAGATGCCACGGGCTGGACTAACTGATCGACACGGCCCAGCTTCGTCTGCTGACCCAGAACCCAGGTCTGGTTTGGGGCAAGAACAGGATCAACCCCGTGTGTGCAGGCACTCCTTGTAGCTGACCGCCCTCCACGTGGCTGCCCTGCAATACAGACCTGGGTAGGTACGTATCTGCCTTGGAACTACTGTGTTTGTGCTCGCCCAGGTGGTGCTTTGGGTTCTTTCCATTCATTTTATCTTCTCCCGTGTTTCTGCAGTGCAGGAAGGGGAGCGCTGCGCTACCTCACGAACCTACCACTGCACTGCTAGTGGTTCCAATGTGATGAAGTGACAATCCAATTCACTAAGGAAAACAGGCATTATTCCTTGAGCTGATTGCCATTTATTATGCACTACACAGAATCACTCGTGCTCGAGTACTTGCGTATGGGAGAAATTAACACAGAGACCAAACAGAGAAGGACATTTCACCAGGCTTATAACTTGGCCTCAACATGAATTGCCACAAAGGGATCTTCAGCAGTGTTGCTAATCTGGAAATTAGCCATTCCATCAGCAGAAACATACACCTCAGTTCCAGTACATTTGCTGTCCTCTTTTTGTCCAGAAATAACATCACAGTAGGTCCCAGCAGGCAGTCCAGTTTGCAAACTGACATCCATATTCCTATGTGAAAATAAGTGAACAAATTTAACCCTTGTTTTCAAAAAAGGTAGTTCAAACTAGGTATAGGATTTCAGAAAAAGATGCTTCGCCATTCCTACGAGGGGCAACGTGAAGCGTGAGTTTTCTGATGCCACCCCTGCTTTGCTCCCTACGCTCCCATTTTGGCTCTCTAGACCCGGCACGCAAGTGGATGACTCTAGCTCAGGCCGGAGCGCTCACTCTCATCGAGAGAAAATGACGTTCTCCATTCCATCAGTATTGACGATGAGGGATGCTCTGCTGCTTTCTGGGGACACGGTCTCTCCCGCTGACTTACCAGTCATCATTATTGAAAACGATGAAGCCCTTATTGCCACGGCCAAAAGCGACTTGATTGCTGCCGTTGTCCCACCAGTTGGAGAAAGGCTGGCCATCCACCACGTTACGGAAGATAACCATGTTCCTGAAAATGCAAGCAACGGCTGTCACTGCGGCTGCCAGAGCTCTAAAGACACAAGGAACAGGAAGCAAAAGCAGCTGCTTTCACTTTTTGGGGTTTTTAACCTGCCAGTCTCCTACTTTATTTGACGCCAGCGATGTTCACAAACCCAGTCGTTGCCGCAGGTAGTGTCTGGATTGATTGTAACGGACTTGACTGATCCGTCCGCGTTACTTGGTGGCCCAACCCAGTCATTGATGTCCTGTAATTAAAAAAAGAAGTTTAAAAAACTATGACTGAAAATACAGAGAGCCTCTCTGCAGAGAAAAGCTAAATGGAGTATCATGTTTCCACCTGCCGGATCCAACAGGGGACAGAGAACTCATCTAACAAACTCACACGCACCGACTGCTGCTCTGGCCCCGTTCTCAGCCTCACTCACCATGAATCTGCGTCTTCAGCGTCACGAGCTTACCTTTCCATCTACAAAATATCTTGGCCAGCGAAAGCTTGACATCACACGGGTGAAGCCATAGGGATGAGCGAGCATGAAACCCACTGCCATTTTATACAGCCTGATGGTCAGACAAAAAGAGTAATGAGACGCGGAAGGAGAAACGGGGCCAGAGAGCAGACAGACAAACAAGCCAAAGGAGAAGAATCACCCAGGCCAGAGCAATCCCTCACCTGGAGTCCCAGAACGTTAGAATGGCAGCTCCACCAGCCCCGTGCCCCCGCTGGTTGTCGTGATTGTCCACGAAGACCAGAGCTTTGTCCGAAGGCATAAAGCCCCAGCCTTCTCCCCAGTTCCTAGACAAAAACACAGAGGCCTGAAGCCACTCTGTCAGCTGGTACACCCAGCGCATCCCGGAGCAGGCGCAGCACCTTCACCCTTACTTTAGGTAGGCCATCTTTTCTCCATTCCACTTGCGGATCACCGTCCCCAGCTTCGCACCGTATTTGAATTCTGTCACTCGACCGTTTCCAAAGTACTCACTGCTTTGGATTGCCTCGCCGCCCAAGTCAATCACCTGGTACAGGAAAGAGAAACTGTGCATCTGTTCTCATCTCACAGAAACAAGACATGCAGTGTCCAGTCTTCAACACTAGTCTTTGCTTTACATTAAAAGAAAAAATATCTACGTATGCGTATTTCTGCAGTGTCGATCAACCCAAAGTTGAATGATGGACAAATGTAAAAACAGGACTGAAGAAAGAAAAGGTAAAGTTGAATGACAATCTGTTGTGGAAGCTTTTTAAAAAGTGAAACTCCCTTTGTTTTCAGGGCTGCTCCAAAGAAATGGCTAGCTTTTGCCGGGGCTCTTACTGCCATTCCAGTGAAGGAGGAAAATAAAAGAGATACCAAAGAAAGAGACAAACACAAAGGCAAAATAACATGTAGATTACCTCCTGGAAAATGAAAGGCTTTGTTCCTTCAGGAAACCATTGAGTATTTAGATTATGGAGCTTGTCCAGAAATGCTTTTATGTCCCCAGGCCACATGTGCTTGGAAGCATCAAGGCGGAAGCCTGCTACGCCAATATCAATGAGATGGTTCAGGTACTCGGCAACTTTTGAGCGTACGTAGTCCTTCTCCAAGGCCAGATCAAGAAGGCTAACCAAGCGGCAGTCTCGGACCTGTGCAAAGGGGAAAAAACATAAAAAAATTTTGACCTCCCACTCTGTCAGCTTGTAAAACCTTTGCGAAATGTCTCCACATTTCAGGCTATAAAACCAATTCTGTTTGGGTATCTAATTTGAGTAGAAGAGAACTATGCCAAGGTCCGTGCGATGATTTTGTCTGGGATAGAGTTTATTTTCTTCATAGTACTAGTACGGGACTATATTTTGGATTTTTGCTGAAAACAGCGTTGCTAATTCAGGGATGTTTTAGTCGTTGCTGAGCAGGGCTTACATCAAGTCAAGGCCTTTTCTGTTCCTCTCCCCACCCCACCAGCGAGGAGGCTGGGGGTGCACAAGAAGTTGCGAGGGGACACGGCTGAGACAGTTGACCTCAACTGTCCAAGAGGATATTCCATACCGTATGATGTCATGCCCGGCTTATAAATCTAGGGGAAGAAGAGACATTTGAAGCGATGGCATATGCCTTCTCAAGTAATTGTTAGGTGTGATGGAGCTCTGCCTTCCTGGAGATGGCTGAACACCTGCCCATGGGAAGTGGAGAATGACTTGCTTATTTTGCTTTACTTGTGTGTGCGACTTGTGCTTTACCCAATAAAATGTCTTTATCTCAACCCATGAGAGTTTTCTCACTTTTCCTCTTCCAGTTCTCTTCCCCTGTCCCACAAGCAGGCAGCCACGCGGTGACTAGTTGCCAGTTGGGGTTAAACCACGATAGTTCGCACCAAGACATAGATAAATTTACTATACAGCTCAATCCTCAAGTCAGGACAGCTGGTGAGGGGTATCACATTCCTGTACGAACGTCATCAGAACTGAGGATGAGAAACGGCATTGGTGTATGGTTGGAAAGTGGCCAAAGGAAGAGCAGAAAGAACTGCCACGCATTCCGCCTACAAAAGAGAGGAAGTCTCCCAACCAGGGTGTCACCCCGCACCGCTGTAAATTTTCCAAGGGGGCTCCTTAACCAGATCAGCTGAGTTTACAAGCTACAAGGAAGAGCTCACTGTCTGAGCTGAGCACACCAGGCTCCTTCAGAAGCAAACTCCTGCACATGGCCACCTGAAACATGCAGGGAGGGTTCTTGATTTCTCAGTACTTAGAGTATTTTGCACCACAAGTACTTTCCCTGTACCTATGTTAACTATTTCATTCCCTTGTAAGCTGACTATGCACAGTTTTTGTGAGAAACTACTCCCTTTGTTTGGCCTTACTGTAACATTTACTCAACAGGTTAAAAAAGAAAAGGCCATCAAAAAAACAGAAAAGAAAAATATTTCAAACTTTTGTCAGAGAAAGTTACCTGATAGGCATCACCATAATTTTCAATTTCTCCACTGCCAGTCTTACATTTGCCATCATTGAAATCCCAACCAGAGTACGGCACTGCTGGAAAATCTCTGGTCCCAGCATTAAAATAGTCTCCACAGGTAGAATGCGTGCCTGAGCCACCTGCAGCCCCACACATGTGGTTGACAACAGCATCCACATAAATATGAACCTGGAAAAGCAATAAGTGCATTTCAATATGGTTTGTAATGATGGTGAAGTGATAGCCAGCGCTTTACCACATCGCTATTCGCACTTTTTTTCCCCATCATAGAATCCTAGACTGGCCTAGGCTGGAAGGGACCTTAGAGATCATCTAATCCAACCTCCCTGTCACAGGCAGGGACGCCTCTCAACTAGATCAGGCTACTCAAGGCTCTGTCCAACCTGGCCTTGAACACCTCCAGGGAGGGGGCAGCCACAACATCTCTGGGTAATCTGTTCCAAAGTCTTGCCACCCTCGCACTGAAGAATTTCTTCCTAAGATCTACTCTAAATCTATTCTCCTTCAACTTAAACCCATTTCCCCTTGTCCTATCAGTGGACGCTCTTGTAAAAAGTCCCTCCCCAGCCTCCCTGTAGGATCCCTTCAGGTACTGGAAGGCAGCTATTAGGTCCCCCCGAAGTCTTCTCTTTTCAAGACTGAACAACCCCAGCTCCCGCAGCCCGTCCTCGTAGCAGAGCTGCTCCAGCCCCTGGATCATCTTTGTGGCCTCCTCTGAACACGCTCCAACAGATCCATGTCCCTCTTATGGTGGGGACACCAGAACTGGATGCAGTATTCGAGGTGGGGTCTCACAAGAGCAGAGTAAAGGGGGAGAATCCCCTCTCTTGCCCTGCTGGCTACGCTTCTCCTGATCCATCCCAGGATGGGGTTGGCCTTCTGGGCTGCAGGAGCGCCCTGCCGGCTCATGTTGAGCTTCTCTTCTATCAACACCCCCAAATCCTTCTCTTCAGGGCTACTCTCAACCCACTCTGTGCCCAGTTTGTATTTGTGCCTAGGGTTGGCCTGATGCAGGTGAAGGGTTATTCTCAGTTTATGTCTCCTTTGAGGACAGCAGCACTAACTTCTCTCAGCTGATACAGCCCTTAGTGCCATATCAGATACAGATTTTTCAAGGCCCTTACCCCCACATTGTTGCATCTGGTCACCATGTCTCTGAATTCATCTTCGTTTCCTGATCGAGTACAGAGCTTGTAGCTGATGGGCTGGTACCTTTCCCACCAGGGTCTGTTTGGGTTAGTAATGACAATATTTTCATTTGGAGGTGAAATCTGCAATCGAAATTATGCAGTCTGATAAGAAACCAGTTGGTTTTGTTTCAACGGTTAAGGGTGCTCAGCACCTCTGCCCTCAGAGGCAGGTTAGCACCCAACCCAGTCTCTCTCTCCCACAGCATAAGCTCAGGTCTGTGAGATGTCTGTTTTGTAGACTGGCAAGAAAGAAGTTTTCTTTTGTTCCTGTGGGCTGCCCAGGTCCAGCATGGGCCTGCATTCAAGGGCATCGGCACGGGAGGACTGAAGCTACAGGAATTTTTTTTACCTAGAATAGTGACCTCCTTAGGAAAGCCAAAATTCAATGTTTATGCACTTCCCTCAGAACACGGTAAAGAGGAAAACCTAGCTGTGCAGGGGAAATGTTTCAGAGGGAAGCGTGCCCCCTCGTAGCTGATCTGCTACACATATGGTATCATTCATTGGCTTTGCAGTCTCCAGGGTTGCCCCTTAACAGCAGTTACTACTTCCATTGCCCCCCTCTCCCCTTTCCAACACCAAAGTTACTTGGAGCTGGCTGTGTCCGACTCAGGCGTTTTGATGCATTAATCAAATGCTACCAATGCCACTTTCCTGCCTAATAACTTACCTGAACTCCTCCAAACCCATTAGGGCCTAAATAGCGTTCACACTCGAGAGCAATATCGGTCCAGCGCCATTCAAAGAGGTGTACAATAGACGTCCTCCCGGAGAGAGTATTGGGGTCGTGCTGTGCCCAGCAACATCCTACAGCTGCGAGCAGGAGAAGGACTTGCATCATGCCTTTAGTTCGAGGCTGTGGTCTCTCCACTGGCAATTTATACTGCTGCAAGATGACAAAGTTCTTATTCCAGCTGTCAAAACTCACACAGAACCATGCTATCAGTTATTAACTGGCTAGCTAGCCTGATACCACTCGTCTGCTTTGGTTTTTCCTGGATTGTTCAACAGCTGAAGATAAAATGTCTTTTCACAATGACTAAACGTTTCTCACAAACCAAGCAGCCTGCGAGCAGTGCACCCTAATTTAGAATTGTGCTCGTTCCAATCGTGTAAACGAAGACATGTATTGCAAAACATAACACATGGACCCTCAAAGGGAGCTCTGGAAGGTAAAAGGAAAAAGAGGTGATTAAAGGGTAACTGGAAAACTATCAGGTCTAGGAGAAGGAATGAGTTTGCCAGCATTCAGAGGTGTCTAGCTCTCAGGATTAGTCTGAGCTCAAAGCAAGGTACGTGACTAGCTGCTCTCAGCCGATAACAGATGTATCGCACAACAGGTCATGGGGCTTCACCAGATGAAGCCCACTGGAAACTAGAAACTCACCCCTTTTCACACCTGAAGTTTTTCTAATGTTACTGCCCAGTCCCTGCTAGGATCTGTTATAGGTTTTCTTCACACAGTCTTGCAGAGCAACTGTTGCTCCACCTGACTGGAAGTGATCAGAGCTGCAAATGTTTTTCTCTCTGCATAAGGTTTCATCTCACTTTAAATGAACAATGATTCATCTGAGTTGAGGAAGGAAGCCCAAAATCAGATGAATTTGAAAGCCAGAGCTGTTGCCTAAGTCCCTTCTGGCTTTTCCTACAATTTCCTCCTTCAAAAAAAAATCCCACAAAAAAAACTCTGACTTTTGTTCGTGATATAATTTAGGATCAGTCTCAGCAACAATGCTCCATGAATAAACCCGAGTCATGTCGGTGATAAAACAATACTCTGAGAGAATACAAAGACCAGAAAAACCCTGACATTTGGTGACCATCTGTGAGAAAAACAACTCTGCAAAATGACACATCTACTCCATGGGGGGGGCTGGACTAGATGATCTTTCGAGGTCCCTTCCAACCTCTAACATCCTGTGATTCTGTGAAGAATAAAGAAACATCAGTGCACATTGTACACAAACTGCCTCTAATGTTCTTTTTGAAAGTAGCCATGCCATTGAATATGTCACTTGCATCCTTCTCTTTCCCAGAAGTTGTCTTCAAGGACAAAACACAGAAGCAGGTCCCATTTGCCCACCTGTTCATTTTCATATCACAGACCTTACTAAAGGTCTCTTTTCCCACCACAACAACGAAATAGCAAAGTACTGCAGACGACCTTGCCTACTCGCTAACAGTAAGGAACCTGCGAGATGACTGCACCTTGTGATGACCAATTCAGTGAGAACAGGATCCCCTCTGATTCCAAATGTGCCTGAGTTTAATTTTTACATCACTATCCCCTGCGGGGTTCTGTTGCTGAGAGGGTATAACACTCAGTTCCCAACGACATGTGTTTTCCACTGAAATACACCGCTATCAGCCAGGGAGAGTAGGGACCCACTCCTGATAGCCCAATGCAAGGGATGGCCAACCCAGGTTGCAGCATTTTAGCATCCTGAGAAAATCGTCCAGGGCAGGAGAGAAGGTGGCCATCCAGCAGCGATGATTTAAGAGTCTTTCTGAGATATAATCCCAAGCAGAAAGTACTTAATGTGCAGTTTCAAACACAGCACCTCTTTCAATATGATAAAAACGGCAGGTGCCTAACGAATTGGTTCTGATTTTCAGGAGAGTTGAAGCTTTAGGCAGATGAGACATCGGAGAGGTTTGGTTCTGGTGAGGCCCCACCTGCAGTGCTGCGCCCAGTTCTGGAGCCCACAGTACGAAAAGTACATGGATCTGCTGGAGCGGGTCCAGAGGAAGACCATGAAGATGATGAGAGGGCTGGAGCAGCTCTGCTCTGAGGACAGGCTGAGGGAGCTGGGGTTATTCAGCTTAGAGAAGAGAAAGCTCTGAGGTGACCTAATAGCAGCCTTCCAATACATGCAAGAGACTGCAGGAAGGCTGGAGAAGAGCTTTTTACAAGGGCCTGTAGTGACAGGACAAGGGGCAATGGCCTGAAACTGCAAGAGGGTAGATTTAGATTAGATAAAAGGAAAAAATTCTTCCCCGTGAGAGTGGTGAGGCACTGCCACAGGCTGCCCAGGGAAGCTGTGGATGCCCCATCCCTGTAAGTGCTCAAGGCCAGGTTGGACCGGGCTTTGAGCAACCTGCGCTGGTGGGAGAGAGGTGTCCCTGCCCACAGCAGGGGGGCTGGAATGAGATGATCTTCAAGGTCCCAACCTTCACCATTCTACGATGCTATGATTTTTTTTTATTTTGAAATTCCCACATTTTAACCTATTTGATCCCCCAGTATCATTGAAAATCTTGGTGTGAAGAATTACACTGAAATGAGACGCTTTTCTCTGCAAGCTTTTACACTGCAAACGTGGAGGCAAAAAAAAAAAAAAAAAAAGAAAAGCAGGTTTGCTCTTACATGGCCCTACTTGGTCATAGCACAGCTCTGTCAGCCAAATACACAATCGAGACCACGCTGCAACAGCAGCATTTTCCCATCACGCTGCTACAGTGTCAAGGCGTACACAAGACCTGCCCACACGTGTGACTGTCCAACAAAACCCTCCAAAGGAAGAGGGCTCGGAGGAAACCAGCAAGAGCGACTTGCCTGTGAAGCTCAAGGTTGCAAAGAATGCTGATTTTATCTCAACACAAAGGCTGGAGAGCAGCCCTTATTCTAGATAAACAGCTGTGTCAGATGAGTGCATCAGCTGATAGTGTAACTCTCAGTTAATTAGAAGAGTGTGAATGGGTTATCCAGACCAGCATGGGGAGGTGTGTACACATGGCTCAGCACAACGGAGATTATAAAAACTAAACGACTAACCAAAGATTTTCAACGGGGTTTAGCTGGTCTCAACCCACAAATTCTTTTCCAGTGACTGGGGATGCCCACCATGCTGACGATGAGTGGATTGTAGGCATCAGCAATACAGATCACATTGATATTGTGATGGAACAGCACACCATAACTGTTGCATTTTGCTGAGTGTAACTTACATTTGTATAGTGATTCCGGTATATTTTGCATATTTTCCATCACTCTGCTGAGTCAGAAAAAGTATCTAGCATCAATTATTGTCAAATAAGTTTGATATTAAGCATTACAAGCTTCATATGCTGAATACCTTAAAGAAGCTGGTGAGAGGAGCATTGGGCTCTGACACAGGCAGAACAACCCCAGCGCAGCTGTCTGCCTCACAGCTATTTAGCTTGACCAAATGAATGACCAGTGTTGTGCTCTGTCATAACAATGGCTTGAAGGGTATGAGGAGGCGGTTAAGTATTAAACACAGCCTTCAATCATTCCCACACAGGTTATTGAAAACAACGTGAAAGACTAAGGGAGATGACAGTCTTAAAGACTTTCAGGTAGAGATATTAGACTTGAATTATCATATTTAAAAAAACCCAAAACAAACCAAAACAAGATCTAGTCTGCATTTATTGCTACTCACCAGACAGCTGAATATCATAACAGGCTACAAAGTTGAGAATGGTTGGCTCTCAGGAAAGTTGTTCTCAGATTTCAGTGGTATCTGCAGTAGCGAGTCCACTGGAAATCCCAGAAAAGGTGGCAAACACTGTTTTCAGAGAAGCAGAGAAAGAGCCAGTACAAGAAAATATTAAGCTGTCATAGCTGTAGGACCTAAAAAAATCACGGCAGTTGCCACAGCAGAGATGTATTCATCATCTTGAATGCAGATTTTCAGACGCCAGGACACTGCCTCTACCCCATGCTACATGAGAACTCATGCCTTCCTGAAAACTGCATTGGGGATGTGAAAAAACTGCACAAGGATGTGAACCCACCCCTTTGCCACTACACTTTGCACAAACAACTGGAGCCTGCCTGTTTCAAAGGAGCCTCAGGGCTCCCTGACCTGACCCTGGGAGCAAACAACAGATTTCCCAATCTTTGGCACCACTTCAGGAAGCAGATCCAGGGGCTGTGTCTTGTCTGCAGGCCCCCTGCCCTCAGCAAGGCATTGGTGGCCGCAGCGAGCAAGGGGGACGAGGTCTAAGCAATATTTGGGGCTAACAATAGAAGATCTGTGGTTTTGATTTGTACAGGTGTGAGCTGACTGTAAACCGGGTGTTTACAGCATGAGGAAGTCAATTATTACCATGACTATCATCCCTCACACTGGCTGGGAGTCTAGGCAGCTTTACAAAAAAAAACCCAAACCCCAAAACCAAACAGCTTCTCGAACAATCTGTGAGGCCTGCTGCTGGAATAGATCCGGTCCAACTTTTATGCAAAGAAAAAATCTGGGCGCTCTATAAGGTCTGTTACTGGAACAGTCTGGTTGGCTTTTTTATCTAAAGCAGTCAGATGCACCAAGGCACAAATAGTACAGTTTATTTACATGCAACTTTTACAGGTTCTTTTAGATTGCCAGCGGTAAAAGACTACTTACACTACTGCAGGATGCCTACAGGTCTTAGTGTGTGTGTATATATATACATATACACATACAAAAACTGCAATTACAAGCTTAATTTCCCAGGTATAACACTCAGCACAGCCGAGGTCGCGACTCTTACCAAAAGGCGTTCCTTCTGGCGGGGGACGAGGAGGACAAACCCGTCAATCTGTCCCTACGATTGGGTGTCGAATTCTTGTTCCCTCTTCCCTCCCAAATCAGGGATGAAATTGGGGTAATCTTTATATCCCGTTGTAAGGTGAGTGGGTGGAACTTTAACCAAACTGTCTATTTCCCTTTCCTTCTGATAGTGCACCAAACATCCCTTAGCACCGAGAATAACTTCCTGGAAGAGCAGGACCGGGCGTCCCCACCTTGCTCAAACCATTGTTTCTGTTTTCCTCTGATAGCACACAAGACATTCCTTCGAGAATCTGCTGACAGTGCTGGGAACTGCCGCGCGGCCTCCACCTCGCGTCCCGTTCCTCCTCGGTCCCACATAAATTACAGACCAGCAGATCTCCACCAGGCCCCTGCGTTCTTCTGGGCACAAAATGGTTGGTCAGCAACTTCAAGCTTCGTAATTTTCCACCGCTTTGAGCGCCAAACAAAAGGCAACCTGCCAGACTGACAGATGCCACGGGCTGGACTAACTGATCGGCAGCTTCCTCTGCTGACCCAGACCCCAGGTCTGGTTTGGGACAAGAACAGGATCAACCCCGTGTGTGCAGGCACTCCTTGTAGCTGACCGCCCTCCACGTGGCTGCCCTGCAATACAGACCTGGGTAGGTACGTATCTGCCTTGGAAATACTGCATTTGTGCTCGCCCAGGTGGTGCTTTGGGTTCTTTCCATTCATTTTATCTTCTCCCGTGTTTCTGCAGTGCAGGAAGGGGAGCGCTGCGCTACCTCACGAACCTACCACTGCACTGCTAGTGGGTCCAATGTGATGAAGTGACAATCCAATTCACTAAGGAAAAACAGCATTATTCCTTGAGTTGATTGCCATTTATTATCCACTGGATATAGTAAATGTACAGATCATTGGAGGAAATACATTTTCAACCGAGTTACAACTTGGCATCAACTTGAATTGTGCCGTGTTTCAGCACACAGGTGTCTTCCATTAACTTTTGAACATATTGTTAATTTCCAGTGCAGCTTCCTCATAACAGGAACCACATCTATGCACTTGTATGCCCAGAGCAGCAGAATCTAAATTTAAGTATTTCGATTTTCTCCTTTCGTTTTTTATTGGTACTTCAGTTGAATAAAGCACACTTACAGAGGCAAACAGGCATTTTCCATGTCTTCCAGATCTGCACTAGCACCACTAGCTCCTGTCTCTGTACAGCAGCCACCCAACATTTCATTAATATAAGTTAATATGCTTTGCTCTATCACAGTTCATTTGGTGCCGAAGAGCCAAGACAATCGGATCACCTTGTGCACCGTTAGCAAAAGTCCTGAAGAGCCGACACTTGCACAACAAATCCGGTTACAATTTAGCATCCACATGAATTGCAACGAACGGGTCTTCATCCTCGTTACCGATCAGGAAATGAGCCGTGCCGTCAGCGGCAACACGAACTTCAACTGCTGTGCAGGAGTCACTGTTATTTTGCCCAGAAATGACATCACAGTACGTGCCAGCAGGCAGACCAGTCTGCAGAGTTACATTCAAAGACCTTTGGAAAATGTTGAAACGCAATAAAGATTATTTGGACTCCCAAATGTTTTGCAACTCATGTTTAGAAACCTCCCTGGATGTTAGATAATTCTGCAGTTGTTATTCTGCAGCACTTCTCTGGACATTCCACAATCTGTTCTACTAGTGAGTAGCGAGGAACCTAGAGCCGAGAAAAACACCAAAGGTTCGCCCTGTGCTCAGGCATCCTAAGCCTGGTTAACAGCACACTAGTTAAAACAGTTTTTCATGTGAGCTCTTTCACATTAAGGGCACTTAAAAGAATTTGGTTCTAACAACTCAGAATTACACTCCTTTACAGTGAAGAAAAATAATTATGTAAGTAATTAGCACAGTAGCATTCAAGTATTTTCCAGTAGCTTGGGTGTTCCCATTCTCCAGGAACTTTAGGACTTGAACTCCAGAACTTCAAATCGCACTCTAGTGTAATTTTTGTTTTTCCCTCCTAAACCCCAGTTACCTTTTTTAGGTTATCCCATTACAAGTTCTCAGAACTATTTCTTGTTAGCAATCTGTTCTTTTAAGGAGCTTAAAGGTAGTTGAGAAATGCCAGATTCCATGCAGATGCTTTATTCCTGACATCACAGTACCCTAGAATACCATACATAACACCCTAAAAAACTGTCAGCCCTAATAACACCACTCTCAAGTCTTTACAGGATGTCCAAAAGGAACGGATGTGATGGACAGCACTGTAGGCTGGAAGAAAAAGTTAACTGAGAACTCAACCACTATATCCTTGAGACTACTCATCACCCCGACCTTCTTCCAATTATTACAGATCTGACACACTCACGCTCACTTAAATTCATAGAATCATAGAACCCTAGACTGGCCTAGGCTGGAAGGGACCTTAGAGATGATCTAATCCAACCTCCCTGTCACGGGCAGGGACGCCTCTCAACTAGATCAGGCTACTCAAGGCTCTGTCCAACCTGGCCTTGAACACCTCCAGGGAGGGGGCAGCCACAACCTCTCTGGGCAATTTATTCCAAAGTCTTGCCAACTCTCGTACTGAAGAATTTCTTCCTAAGGTCTACTCTAAATCTGTTCTCCTTCAACTTAAACCCATTTCCCCTTGTCCTATCAGTGGACGCTCTTGTAAAAAGTCCCTCCCCAGCCTTCCTGTAGGATCCCTTCAGGTATTGGAAGGCAGCTCTTAGGTCCCCCCGAAGTCTTCTCTTTTCAAGACTGAACAACCCCAGCTCCCACAGCCTGTCCTCGTAGCAGAGCTGCTCCAGCCCCTGGATCATCTTTGTGGCCTCCTCTGAACACGCTCCAACAGATCCATGTCCCTCTTATGGTGGGGACACCAGAACTGGACGCAGGATTCGAGGTGGGGTCTCACAAGAGCAGAGTAAAGGGGGAGAATCCCCTCTCTTGCCCTGCTGGCTATGCTTCTCCTGATCCATCTCAGGATGGGGTTGGCCTTCTGGGCTGCAGGAGCGCCCTGCCAGATTTAATTATCTTGCTCTTGCATATAAGACCACAACATGGTTTTCAGGAAGTGTCACTTCTGGACTCTATCTCCAAGTCACAAAGTTCCCTCATCGCTCTAAGTTCACACATTGCTGGCTGACCACTGTCTTCAGTGATAAAGCCAAGGTCAGGAACTGGGAAATAGCAAGAGCACTTGTACTACAAGAGCTAACCTCAGACAGTGAGACATGCTCCCAGTAGGGTGGAGAATGCTAAGTTCAAACTGCCAACAACCAAGACGAAAGAAACATTTCTTATAAGGATCTGTTAGAGCTTGCAACACCTTAAAAGGCTAAACAGAAATCTTGTAAGTTATTCCCCTCTTACTTACCAGTCATCATTATTGAAAACGATGAAGCCCTTATTGCCACGGCCAAAAGCGACTTGATTGCTGCCGTTGTCCCACCAGTTGGAGAAAGGCTGGCCATCCACCACGTTACGGAAGATAACCATGTTCCTGAAAATGCAAGCAACTGCTGTCACTGCGGCTGCCAGAGCCCTAAAGACACAAGGAACAGGAAGCAAAAGCAGCTGCTTTCACTTTTTGGGGTTTTTAACCTGCCAGTCTCCTACTTTATTTGACGCCAGCGATGTTCACAAACCCAGTCATTGCCGCAGGTAGTGTCTGGATTGATTGTAACGGACTTGACTGATCCATCCGCGTTACTTGGTGGCCCAACCCAGTCATTGATGTCCTGTAATTAAAAAAAAGAAGTTTAAAAAACTATGACTGAAAATACAGAGAGCCTCTCTGCAGAGAAAAGCTAAATGGAGTATCATGTTTCCACCTGCCGGATCCAACAGGGGACAGAGAACTCATCTAACAAACTCACACGCACCGACTGCTGCTCTGGCCCCGTTCTCAGCCTCACTCACCATGAATCTGCGTCTTCAGCGTCACGAGCTTACCTTTCCATCTACAAAATATCTTGGCCAGCGAAAGCTTGACATCACACGGGTGAAGCCATAGGGATGAGCGAGCATGAAACCCACTGCCATTTTATACAGCCTGATGGTCAGACAAAAAGAGTAATGAGACGCTGAAGGAGAAACGGGGCCAGAGAGCAGGCAGACAAACAAGCCGAAGGAGAAGAATCACCCAGGCCAGAGCAATCCCTCACCTGGAGTCCCAGAACGTTAGAATGGCAGCTCCACCGGCCCCGTGCCCCCGCTGGTTGTCGTGATTGTCCACGAAGACCAGAGCTTTGTCCGAAGGCATAAAGCCCCAGCCTTCTCCCCAGTTCCTAGACAAAAACACAAAGGCCTGAAGCCACTCTGTCAGCTGGTACACCCAGCGCATCCCGGAGCAGGCGCAGCACCTTCACCCTTACTTTAGGTAGGCCATCTTTTCTCCATTCCACTTGCGGATCACCGTCCCCAGCTTCGCACCGTATCTGAATTCTGTCACTCGACCGTTTCCAAAGTACTCGCTGCCTTTGATTGGCTCTCCGCCCATGTCAATCACCTGGTACAGGAAAGATAGAGCATTCCTTTCTGTTTAAAAAAACCCCAAAACATCCAAGTAAAAGTCACTGCCCTAGACATTGTCTGAAGGAAGAAGGACTACTTAATATATTACCTGGCTCATTTGCACAATTCTATTTAAATCTGTTTTCTTCACTGTATCTCAGCCTAGCCGTGAACTTCTTTTCTGTCTCCATTCCAAATCTCCTTATACTGATCGATCACTACTACATAATTTAAGGCTTGGGCCTTATCAACTTCATATTTAGTCCAGTCACCAGTATGACTTCTAGTACACAGGGAACCTCATTTCACTATACAGCTGGAGTATATTTCACTATTTGTCCTAGACCTTCCAAGCAACACACTGGTTTAATCCAGCATGCCCAGCACTTTTTCCTTCTGCTGACTGAAACAAACAATTAGATGCACCTTGGGTCTTTTTATGATTCTTTATTCAAAAGTGAATCCAATTCGGAACATCATGTAACATGGGTTACGCCACTTGAAAACAAAGCTTCAGACTGTAATAAGCGTTATATCTTCTGTTGCAATTTATTATCCTGAATTTAAAATTCCAAGAGTGAAATCTCTTTTTTTCAACCAACAGAGTTTTTACACTAACATTGATGCAGTAATTTTCATCTCAAGTAAAATTTCCAGGTTACCTAGTTCCAGAAGGTCCAAAACAACTGGGACATTTTGCATCTCAAGTACCATTTGTGGGCAGATTTGATATTTGTAAATTATGGCTATTAAACCGCGATTGTGATTTCTGCAGATCCTGAGTCCAAAACCTGCTTGGGCCCAGCTCATGCAGAGCTTCACTTCCAGTGCAGGACCAAGTCTATACTGTGCCTGCAAGAAATACATTTGCAAAGTAAAATTTAAAAAAAAAAAGAAAAAAAGATTACCTCCTGGTAAATGAAAGGTTTCATTCCTGCAGAAAACCATTTAGTATTTAGATCTTTCAGACTGCCAAAAATTGCCTTCAAGTCCTCAGGCCACATGTTTGTGGCAGCGTCAATTCGGAAGCCTGCTACGCCAACGTCAACGAGGTGGTTCAAGTACTCGGCAACTTTTGAGCGTACGTAATCCTTGTCCAGGGCCAGATCAAGAAGGCTAACCAAGCGGCAGTCTCGAACCTATACAAAAATTCGGAAATGAAACGGTTTTCGTCTAGCAAACTAAATGTAGTGTGCTACACGTATTTCAAATTCTGTTACCCATATTACGACACTAAAGAAAACCTTCACTAGGCACTGGTCACCAAAAGCATATTTTTGCCTTGGACAGTCACCTACACAGAAGGAGCATTGAGAGGTCTGCATCCACCCAGCTTACACAGCTGTAGGTGCTGCAGGGCTATAGAAGAGAGTCAAACCATAATCAGCTTTTTAATGCAAGCGCATGGCAAAAATCGGAGAAATTACTTTTAATCCAGTGTACTAAGGAACAGACTCACTACTGTTTCAAGCGCATTTCTTTTCTGATGTAGGAAAGATTTCTAGATGTTATTCTTCTAAATCTTTAAAAAATCTCGAGTTATTACAGCCTTATGAAACATTGAAGTCTTGTTTTCTGTTCCCTTTCTGCTTTTGTTCCATAAATATCAAATGATGAACATCGATTTTCATCAGAACAATACTTTAAACGTACACTGAATATACTTAAATGATTTTTTAATAACTCTTATGATGAATTTCCATGGCTACACACATCTGCCCGGGGAAAGAAAGGTGCATCAATTTATGCTGCAAATTTTAGAACTGCCTATAAAGATGCTCCTTCAGAACTTCTCAGGAATTCAGGGACATTTTAAAGTCTGCAATCTCTCTGAAATCCCTCTCCCCTCAACTTAGATTCAGGAAAGAACAAATTCATTTGAAAGGCATAAGACATTATTCAAGAAAGATTGGTACTTATCTTCATAAATCAATTTTTCATGCTGTGGCAGTTTAAAGTCCTGACCTTGTACTCTTATAAAGAGGAACAGATAAGCTCCTAGGAGACCTCTACGCAGAAGGTTGATTTTCAAGATTTCAGCATTATTGTTTTTCTTTATGCAATACTAATATCTCCCTTATGAAATTAAGACTAAAGAAAACTTCCATATTACAATAAAAGGCAACTAATAACAACTCTTACCTAAAGATAACCCCTAAATAGATTTTATGAGCTTTAAAACTGCCTTTACAAAGTAGCCAAGTCCATTTGTCTAAATCTGGTATTAAGCCATTGCCTTCCTCTTTAAGCAGTGGTGCTCTTGACAACACTTCTAACATCTATTATTAATTTGGATGGTTTTCCATGAGGGTTTTTCTTTTTAAAAAAATGTCTGACAGTAAAGGGCAGCAAAGAAACCACAGCCCAGGAATGGATGTATATGAAAAATACATATAGTTCTAGGTTTACCTGAAATATATCGTGATAATCCTCAATGTCTCCACTATTAGATTTACATTTATGATCGTTAAAGTCCCAGCCAGAATATGGCACAGCCGGAAAATCTTCACTTGTTGCATTGAAATAGCTTCCACAAGTAGTATGGTCACCAGCACCAGTATGAGCTCCACACATATGGTTGATGACTGCATCCACATAAATATGTACCTAGAGAATATATTCATATTTCAATTTGAGAAAGCTACTTCTCATGGCATCACTAATTAATGTTCTCTCTCTCTCTCTTATCTCCTGCCCTATCTCACTATTTCTGCTTGCTTGCTTCCCCCCCAAATTTTATTTAAAATATTTCTTTTTTATTAATATATAGCAACGGTGATACGGCACATACCTCAAAAGACAGGTAAATAACATTGCACCCACTTTTAAAAAGGGTAGAAAGGAGGATGTCAGGAACTACCAACATGTCAGCCTCACCTCCGTGCCTGGGAAGATCAAAGAACAGGGACCTACTGGAGAGAGTCCAAGGGAGAGCTACGAGGGTGATCAAGGGACTGAACATCTCTGCTGTGAGGAGAGACTGAGAGACTTGGGGCTGTTTAGTCTCGAGAAGAGAGGTTGAGAGGGGATCTTATTACTGTACACAAATACCTGAGGAAGGGGCCAGTCCCTTTCCAGTGGTGCCCAGTAAGAGGACAAGGAATAACTGGTGTAAGCTAGAACATAGGAAGTTCTACCTCAACATGAGGAGAAACTTCTTCCCTTGTGTGAATGCCGGAGCCCTGGCCCAGGCTGCCCAGAGAGGGTGTGGAGTCTCCTGCTCTGGAGACTTTGAAACCCGCCTGGACACGTTCCTGTGTGGCTGCCCTGGGTGACCCTGCTCTGGCAGGGGTTGGACTGGGTGATCTCTAGAGGTGTCATGGTTCAAGCCAACTGACCAGCAGGGAAAGACAAAGGAACCACGCGGTTGCTCCCTCTCTCGCTTCCCCCCTATCAGAATTGAGGAGGAGAACCCAGAAGGAGCCGCAGGCAGAGCCCTATGAGGTTGAGATAAAAGCAGTTTGTTTTAAGGACTAAACATAAATGACAACAGTAACAGCGAAATAACAGTAGTGCTTAACTAGATATCGTATAACACAAGTAATACGTAACGCAGATGTCTCACCACTCGGAACCCAAGGATGCAGCGCCGAGCTCTCAGACGGAGAGGTGGAAAAAAGAGATTCCCTCACCCCGGCCAACTCCCTCTATATACCCCGAGCATGATGTCGTGATCGTATCGAACAGCCCCTTGGCTAGTGGCCAGTTTGGTTCAGCTACCCCGGCTGTGCCCAGCTCCCAGCCTCCAGTGAAAATTAACCTTATCCTAGCTGCACCCAGTACAAGAGGTCCCTTCCATACCCCAACATTCTATGATTCTATGGAACAGATCCTCCTAGAAGCTCTGCTAAGGCACATGGAGGACAGGCAGGTGATCTGAGACAGCCAACAACGGTTTCACCAAGGGCAAGTTTGCTTGACCCTACCTAGTGGCCTTCTACAATGGAGTGATTACATCAGCAGGCAAGGGAAGAGCAAGGGATGTCACCTATCTGGATTTCTGCAAGGCCTTTGACATGGTCCTCCACAACATCCTTATCTCTAAATTGGCGTGACATGGATTTGATGGGTGGACTTGTTCAGTGGATGAGGAATTGGCTGGATGGTCGCATCCAGAAGATAGTGTTCAACAGCTCGATGTCCAAATGGAGATGAGTGACAAGTGGTGTTCCTCAGGGATCCACACTGGGACCTGTTTAATATCTTTATCAATGACATGGACAGCAGGATCGACTGCACCATCAGCAGGTTTGCAGGTGACATCAAGCTGAGTGGTAGGGTTGACATGCCTGAGGGATGGTATGTCATCCAGACAGACACGGACAAGCTCAAGAAGTGGGCCTGTGTGATTTTCACGAGGTTCAACAATGCCAAGTGCAAGGTCCTGCACCTGGGTTGGGGCAATCCCTAGTTATGAGTAAAGGCTGGGGGATGAAGGAGGTGAGAGCAGTTCTGCAGAGAAGGATTTGGGGGTACCAGCGGACAAAAAGTTGGACGGGAGCCATCAACACGCGCTCGTGGCCCAGCAGGCCAACTGTATCCTGGGTGGCATCAAAAGAAGCATGACCAGCAGGAGGGAGGTGACTCTGACCCTCTAATCTGCTCTCGTGAGACCCCAGCTGTGGTACTGTGTCCAGTTCTGGAGACCTCAGCACAAGAAAACCATGGACCTGTTGGAATGTGTCCAGAGGAAGGCCACAGAAATAATCAGAAGAAAGGAACACCTTTCCTGTGAAGCAAAGCTGAGAGAGCTGGAGTTGTTTAGCCCAGAGAAGAGAAGGCTCTGAGGAGACCTGCAGCCTTTCTGTACTTAAAGGGGGCCTATAAGAAAGATGAGGACAAACTTTTTAGCAGGGCCTTTTGTGATAGGACAAGGTGTAATGGTTTTAAACTAAAAGAGGGTATAGCTATAAGGTTAGATTAGATATGAAGAGGAAATTTGTTTACAGTGAGGGTGGTGAGACAGTGGAACAGGTTTGCCCAGAGAAGCTGTGGACGTCCCCTCCTCCTGGAAGTGTTCCAAGGTCACGTTAGATGAGGTTCTGAGCAACCTGGTCTAGTTAAAGATGTCCTGCTCACTGCAGGGGGGTTGGACCAGGTGACTTTTAAAGGTCTCTCCAAACCTAAACTACTCTACAATTATAGATAAAAAAAATAAAAAAAAATCTTCATTCCAGTGCTACCATGTCTTCTCTCCTAAATAAACTCTCTTCTATACCCTTGCATTGTTAACACCAGAAGTTTTTCAAAGCACTTACTCCAACATTGTTGCATCTGGTCACCATGTCTCTAAATTCAGTTTCATTTCCAGATCTTGTGCACAGCTTGTAGCTGATGGGCTGGTATCTTTCCCACCATGGTTGCCAAGGGTCAGTAATGATAACGTTTTCATTTGGAGGTGAAACCTGTGAATAAGATGGTGTCTTGGTAACAGGATACTGATAATCCTTTTATCTGATTGCCCAGTATTGTTAGAAAAAGAACAACAGAGAAAGAAAATCAGATCCCTTTAATGGAAGATGCTCATGATAACCCACGCAGATCCTCAGTATCCTCTGCTTACACTATAGAGGGCTGGAAATAAAAGACTTGGGGCTGGACCTTCAGCAGGTAGAAAGATACTATAAAAATTAGGTCCATGGTGATAGTGGCCTAACTATTCTTGTGAATGCAGGCCTCAAAGAGCAAAAGAAGGGTCTGAAATCTGAAGGACTATAGTAGACATAGCCCTGAATTAGGAAGGAACTGACTGCAGAACAGCTGATGTAACATCCTGCCCTTAAAATTGACCCCACTTCCTGTTTTTGTTTTGTTTTGGAGAAAAGCATTCTTGACATGAGACTTGTCAGCATTTCCAGATAAACTCCTTTCTAGACTCTTTCCAGGATACTTTTCAGGCAACAAACTTCTGCTGCTACCTCCAAGTCCCCTGGAAATAACCACCTGATCCCATCATTTCTCAAAGATCCCTATGCTGCAACCCACTCAGCTGCCACCTCTTTGTGACCAGCTCAGCAAGCCTGCACCTGAAAATACTTTCTGAGACCCTGTCACAGCATGGATTAAGAAGATATCCAAGAGCATCCTGTAGTCTGAGATATCAGTTTAAAAACAATCAGGCCTGTCTGTCTGGGAAGAAGGTTGCAAAAAGATGTATTATTTGAAAATTACGAGAAAGTTCTTCCCCAGGCCACCTTGCAAACTCAAGGGCTACAAGAGACAGACAGCCAGAACTCTTTCACGGGTTTTTCTCAAGTCATCTGACAAACAAACTGAAATAGTTTCACAGGTGACTGCTCTCCACACTGCCCCACCCACAAGCCAGTACTGGTCGCACAGGAACACGCGTCTGTTTTTCAGACAGAACAGACTCGCATCGACACGCCGCCCCCAGGACCTGTGCTCAGTGCCTTTCTGCCTGCTCCCACCAGGTTCCTGCAAAGAAGATTCTCTTAATGGCTTACTCTGACACGAGGCTTTACAGAGAGAAGCCTGCTAGTTTGGGTTAACACAATTAGCAGCCTTTTACATTTCTCTTTGGGAGTCCTTTTTTTCAGTCATAGTTACATCTTGCATTTATTTAGCTCTTAAGAGCTACCCTTGATTTAAATAATATCAAGCAGGCGAACATAGGTTTACTCTTCATAGAAGTAAGGAAAAAAAAAAAAAGATTTAGCCAGTGGTGTGCAATTCTAATTCATCTAAATGTAATAGCACAGAGGGCAAAATACACACTCTGGAGCAATAAAATAAATTCACGCTTAAGCCATGATGGCTGAAGAATATATTTACTACCTCCATTACCAATTTCTATTTTTCTCTCTCAGTGCCTGTCCTTTGGTGAATGGAACAATTTCTCTGAAAAAACAAATGATCATCTATGTGGCAATTTTAATTCAGCAACCTACTGATAGGAACAGACGTACCTGAACTCCTCCAAACCCATTAGGGCCTAAATAGCGTTCGCACTCGAGAGCAATATCGGCCCAGCGCCACTCAAAGAGATGTACAATAGACGTCCTCCCGGAGAGAGTATTGGGGCTGTACTGTGCCCAGCAAAACCTCACAATTAACAGAAGAAAACAGATGCCAATCCTGTGCTCCATGGTCAGTTGTGCTCTTCTCACTGCCTACATATGTTCCTGCAAGGGGGTAAAAGCACACATTACAAAATACACATTTAAAACAAAGTGCCCATCTCCGGCGTTACCCTTACTTGACTTTATTGGATTGTCATTTGTACGAGAATTGGATTCTATCTAAGCTACATCAACATCCCCAAAGTAATGGTAAGTGTTTTTCTTCAGTTGAAATTCAGATACTGTCTAATACAGGCTGCCTCTAGAGCGCAAAGTTTTATTTTTATTAGTGTAAAGCCAACACCAACTCCAAAGGCAACGAGTCCTTATGCAGCTTTTTAATGTATAATATTTTACATATGTACTTAGCCTTGAGAGACATCTTTTTTTTTCCAATCTGAAATAGACACTTCATTTCTCTTTTTTAATGTATAATATTTTACATATGTACTTAGCCTTGAGAGACATAATTTTTTTTTTTTCCAATCTGTGTTGCTGTAGCTTGTGCATATTTAGACAAGGTTTTGGAGAAACGGCACGTTTCTTATCATGAGTTGCCACGAAACCCCACATACTAGTGAGTCTGTCATTTGGGATGTACATGACATCTGTCATTCAAACAACAGACCTCATCTTGGAAGATCTTTTCTGACACGCCAGGCTAAAAATCATACCTCTCAGTTCATACTGCATTTGTATTTACTTCTATGCAAACGCACATGACAAACCTATTGAAAGTGCCTCTCCTCTTCCTCATCTAAAGAGAGAGACAGCTTGAACCAGAAGTTAAACAGCTAGCAAGGTTTACGCTACACCATTTAGGTTCTTGTTTTGCACTCCTGAAGAGCTGATTCAGAGTGTTTCGAGATATAAAGTAGCTGCACAATGAGAGGGGCTGAAGCAGCTCTGCTACGAGGACAGGCTGCGGGAGCTGGGGTTGTTCAGTCTTGAAAAGAGAAGACTTCGGGGGGACCTAAGAGCTGCCTTCCAATACCTGAAGGGATCCTACAGGAAGGCTGGGGAAGGACTTTTTACAAGAATGTCCACTGATAGGACAAGGGGAAATGGGTTTAAGTTGAAGGAGAATAGATTTAGATTAGATCTTAGGAAGAACTTCTTCAGTGCGAGGGTGGCAAGACTTTGGAATAAATTGCCCAGAGAGGCTGTGGCTGCCCCCTCCCTGGAGGTGTTCAAGGCCAGGTTGGACAGAGCCTTGAGTAGCCTGATCTAGTTGAGAGGCGTCCCTGCCCGTGACAGGGAGGTTGGATTAGATGATCTCTGAGGTCCCTTCCAGCCTAGGCCAGTCTAGGATTCTGTGATCTTTTGCAGACAAAAGGCTGCACTACTACTCCCCTTAAATAACAAAACGCAGAGTCTTGTTAGTTTACGTACCTACCTTGTTGCAAAAGGCTAACCTAACACAGAAACAACACAGGGTAAAGAGGGAATAAGGAGATTGATTCCTCTTGCTACAAGAAAGAAACCTGCACGCTGCCCCGATTTAACAGACGTTTGGGAACACGCAGCTGAAAACTCTAAACCTGCTACAATACACATACACAAAAGTGCATATAAAACTCTTACATGATTTCTACAACACTACTCTCATGTTTGTTTCAGGGCAAGGATGACCAGACTCCCTCCGTCAGTGGAGCAAATTTGGTTTGATAAAGTGTAGAACCCGCCTCCCAGCGTCTGGGGCTACCAGCTGCCACTGTGCTTCCTGGGCAGCCGGAGTTATTTAGAAAGAATCCTTCGGTAAATTTAGCTTGTTTTTCTGCTGGCGAACAAAATAATTTGAACAAAAGTATTTACTCCTATTTCTTTGGAGGAGCATACACGTAGATTTCAGCCGTAAGCCGTCGTTCTGCGTGATTTCCTTCTGAGGCAAGAATGCTTCTTCGCCCTGACAGGAACATAAGCTGACAGAAAACAAGCTAACAAAGCACAACCTCTGAGGAGAGAAGCCATTTATCAGCTTACTTACAGCAAGGAAGTACACGCAGCAGTAAATTACACAAAGCAGTAAGAATAACATATTTTGACCCATCCAGCTCCATGCGCTAGTGCTGGAAGGGAAGGCTCAACGCAGCCAACTCCATTTCCTCGCAACAGCTTTACAGCTGCCTTGGCTTCAGCACAAGCAACGACAAAGCAAAGGGAGACACGGAAATCCCCGACACAGGCTCTGAAACTTCTGAAACTGGGAAAAAAAAGGACGACTGCCCCCCCCCGCTCCCTCCGGAGGGATCGGCACCGCGGGTCACCCACCTGCCGGCGCCCTCCCGCGTCATTCCGGCGGCCTCCGGCCTCCCCGCCTCGGCCCGGCCCGGCCCCGCCTCGGCCCCGGCCCGGCCCGGCCCCGCCTCGGCCCCGGCCCGGCCCGGCCCCGCCTCGGCCCCGGCCCGGCCCGGCCCCGCCTCGGCCCCGGCCCGGCCCGGCCCCGCCTCGGCCCCGGCCCGGCCCGGCCCCGCCTCGGACCCGGCCCGGCCCGGCCCCGCCTCGGCCCCGGCCCGGCCCGGCCCGGCCCCGCCTGAGCAGTGCCATTCTGGAATATATCCGTTCTCTCTGGGTATACGCTTTTTTTAAAAAAATACTTTTGAGCATAGCACCACCTTGCTGCTCTCCTACTGCCCTGCTTCAGAAGTGTCCTTGCCCGGCCTCTCACACCATATTTTACTGGATGGGGCCTGTGACTCGGCCCAGGGGTAGGATGCAGCACGTTTTCTCCATTAGGGAGGTTTTTAATACAAGGCGTCACAAAGCTTCGTGAAGTGCTCCATCCAGACACGGCGTTCTGCATCGTTGAAGGTTACAGTGGATTAATTAATATTTTCTACTTTAATGTTGCCACGGTGGCTTTGCCACACAAAGTAACAAAGGGAGCTTGTCATTATCAGATGATAATGTTTTCTTTGGTTTTCCCTGAGAGAGTAAATCTGAATGAAGAGCGACGGAAGGAGCTGGGGCTGCTGAGTCTGAAGCAGAGGAGGCTGAGGGGAGACCTCCTCACTCTGCAACTGCCTGACAGGACGGTGTAGAGAGGTTGGGGTGACAGGGGAAAAAGCATCTAGTGAGAAGCAACCTCTCAGGCTCGTTAGGACGCAATCCGTCAGAGGCTTTAGAATAAGGAGGATGAGCTTGTTCAGTACCCGTTGTAAAAGAACATAAAACAAAGACATATTAACAAGGACACCAGTGATAAGGGCAACTAGCAAGGAACATCTGGTGACGAACCCCCTTGTGTAATTTGATAACAAAACTTCTTGCGAAAAAGTGCTGAGAACAACTAGTTTTGGGACGAGGGTAAGAAGTTCATGGTGAGGAAGACATACGGCCTTCATCCCTGAAGACCCCTGCCCTAGACCACCCGGAGGCATCGTGCAAGCGTCAAGAGGAGGAGCTGCTGACCCCCGGAACTGATGCCTTTTCCGGGATAGCTCATGAATATGTATAGGCATCTAATGAATATGTAACTTTTACTGCATATAACCAAGGTAGCTGCGTGGTTCAGGTGTGCACGTTTTTGGAGGAAGATATTTCCCCCGTGCACCCAGCGCTAATTAAAACATACCTACTTTATAACCTTCTGGGTTATAGAGTCTTTATTCCACGTGTCAGGGGCTGGTCTCTTCTCACAGGTAATGAGCGATGGAACAAGAGGGAACGGCTTCAAACTGCAACAGGGCAGGGTCAGACTGGACAGCAGAAAATTTTTTTTTTCAAAGGAAGAGCAGTCAGCCCTCGGCACAGGCTGCCCGGGGAGGTGGTGGAGTCCCCATCCCTGGAGGTGTTTAAAGGTCGCTGAGATGTGGGGTTGGGGGAGATGGTTTAGGGGTGAGCTGTGGAGAGCAGCGTCAGTGGTTGGGCTCGATGATCCCAGGGGGCTTCTCCAACCTGAACGATTCTAAGATTCTATGAAACTCTAACAGCCAAACGTCACGCTCGAGGAGGTACATACGAATACGTGCTCTGAATCATCTAGAACAAGCTGTACAACCAGAATAGCACTGTTCACCTTTTAAAAAAGTGTCTTCTTCCTCCTTCTCACTCCAAAAGTCAAAATGAAGAGAATAAGGCAAAACTAAGAGCAAGGAAATAATTTATTAGAGATTTCACAAGCAAACTGACATGTTTTTCAAAGAAGTGTTGTGACAGTTTAAAGTTACTTGGAATCTTTAACATGGAAGAGATTTATACTCAGCCTTAAATACTTTAGAAATGCTACTACGCACAGTTGAAGAGTCCCGACGATTACATTGCTTCTTCCCCCAGCTTGGTAATACTTGAAAGGGATGGAACACAAAAGGGACCTGGAACATCACAAAGGCATGTTAGAAGTGAGAACAACCAGAAATTAGGAGCGCTGTGCTTTTTTTTGACAACTAAATTGAGAGGTGTTTAGTATCTAGAAGTGCTGAATGTCTAAGAAAAAATCCCATTTCATGGGTACAAGCTGTATTAATTTTATATTGCAGTAAGTTAAAACAATAACCTAGTATGAAACCCACAAGGAAAACATGTCACTTGAAACAGTACCTCAGCGCAGAGAACAATCTAAACAAACAAAAATTTAAAAAAAAAAAAAAAACCAGCACAAAGGTAACAGTGATTAACGGCTGATTAACAGTTCAATTCCAAATACCTCATTGCGAGACACTGCAAGATTTTCTTCTCTACTCAAAGAAGTAAGGAACGTACAAACTAAGTTGACTACAGATTGTTTCTCATATACCAGAACAACAGTAAGCATCAAAGAATCTAAAATACCGGTCAGCCCTTTAATATTATTACGGCTTGCTCTGCAACGTATTTTAACCAACGCGTTATTATTACTACATTTATTTACAGAAAGGCAAGAAGACGCCCTCCGTGTGAGCTCACCACAGCTGCATGCACACCAGGGGAACACTTCCAGCCCACACAACTGGACCACAAATTCGGAAGTTATGTGACCTCTGTTTGACAAGGGTGGTGGAGGCCACCTTAAAGACCAGGAATTTTCATTGTGTCTATTCACGCAACACAGAAAACTCATTATTTATTTTTTTTTTCCCCCTGAAAAAGTGCCCCTTGCTTTTAAAATTACAAGATTAATTCAAGCTCTCAAATGTGTCATCTCCTCCCCACGCCTCCTCTCTATGGAAACCTAAGATGTAGTTGAGTGCTACAGGAAACATTGCACAAAAAAAGGATACAACAAGAAAGGATACACTCTGCATGACAGTATTACTGCAGTATTTACGCAGGAATGTTTCTAAAGAAGAACAGCAGAATGTGGTTTAATTTTACTTGGTTCTCAGTATTGCACACACATAACTTTATGCTATCTATCAAGAGCAAATATGCCTCTGGAAAAAAAAATACAGTTTTGACCCTTTATGAGATTTGCTGAAGTGTCATCAGCCCACCAACACTAAGCTCCTTATTCAAAAGTAAATACATTTCTGGTAACTTGAACTACGAGGACACCAGCAGATTTTTCTGTCTCTTTAATTCTCCTTCATTCCTTGCCATTTTAGAGACTGTTTTTCCTTCAGATCCAAAACCCAACCATGTTTCCATTCAATGCAGGCTTTCGAGTCACTTCTTCCCTAGGAAGAAGCTGGAGACCTCTCAACATCAGTTTCTTCTACATAACCTTTCTCTCAAAAAGCTATATTTTAGCTACAAAAAAAATACAGCCACCTCAAATGCTAACTGAATTTTTTGTCAGTCTATCATGGAAAAGGTATTTCTTTCAGGAGTTACAAGGTGTTTTTATAAACCAGATGCATTATTTTCTCTACAAGGGAGAAAACCTTTGTAGAGAAAATAAAAAATATTCGCAATAACATCCAGGAATTTAACACAGCTTCTTCTTGTTCAAAAATAATCAAAAGTTTAACTTTGTTGTTAAAAAAAAAGCCAACAAAAAAACCCCAGAAAACCAGCATTGAGACACAGGATACAGATCAATTTTGGAGTCTCTCCAACATCTGCATGAACTTCTTCATACGCTTATTTGAGTTTAGAGTGAGATTCCAACACTCTTCTTGTGTACAGACTCTGATTCCTATTGTGGAGTTTTGCATCAAAAAATCAGCACCCGTCAGGCTGTTCCAGTAGGAAAACAGAGTCATGCAAAAATAGGGTTCAGTTTTATCATTAGTTGGGAAGCAAAATATTTTTAAATCTCACAGATCCCTAGAAATCTGCCTACGGTGTGTTCTGTGACCTTTCCACAGAAACGTTCATGGTAAGGAAGAAGCTCTGCTCGTGACACGTCAAACCAATGACATCAAGGTCACTCATGTAAGACTTTCAGGTGCACAAATAAGTCTTGCACAAGTATGTGGTTTGCTCTTTCTTCCAAAAAACCAAAAGCTTCCAAGCTGACCGTCGACATGATTAATAATAACCAGGTAAGCACCTCATTATTTTCTTTTTTAGCATGTTTAGTGAAGTCAGGATGGATTAGATTTAATATAGAGAAATTAGTTGGAAAGACATGGAATTCCTAAAAGAAGTGTTCAGACTTCATTTAGAAGGTTTTCCCATAGTTAAAATACTTCCAAGCTTCTTTTTTGCACTTAAAGAAACGTTAGTAACTTTCTTATTAAACACTGGATAAAATAAAATAAATATTTCCTAACAAGGAAGGAGTAAGAAACAAGATTGAAACATTCCTATAAACCCTTGTTCCCAACTGGATACTTTAGCCATGGCTCATTTGTCTCTCTTCCATGACCAATACAGGAGAATGCCTGTAAAAAAAGTCATCTTTGATAAAAACAGAATGCAGATTTTGCAAACTACAAGCCAGTAAATCAGAACAGGAACTGGTAAAACCAAGTAGCATCTCAGAAATAATGGAAATAAATTCAAATATAATCTGATGAAAAAACCCAAAAATTCTTGGACAACTGACAGAACAAGCAACTTAGAACTGGAGTAACTGCTGTCAATAGAAATACTATCCTCACAATAACCATACTGCAGGGTCTTCAACCAATTTTTTAAAATCAAGAAGAGCTGTTCACATCCTTTATGTCAAACTTTGGGGGTTTTTGTTGGTTTTTTTTCCCCCCCGAAGTGACAATGATCAAAACATCCAGATCAAAAATTACAACATCAGATAGAATGTTTCAGAAGCATTCAGCCTATGCTTCGAATTCATTTGGTCCTAGGTGGAGGCATAGCCAGGGATGTCCAACTGTAATCTGTAATTAAGTTAAACATCCTTTATATGTGAGCCAGCTGATCTATCAGAGGGTGCAGAATGGGAGATAAGTGCTTTGAATCCTTGCGCCAGTTACTTCACATGCTAATTTGAGACAGTTCACTACTCAAATGTTTTTAAGCCATGAAACCCCTCAGTTATACATTAGAGCTGATTTTGCTTGAGTTACTCCCATATAAAGCAGAGCAACGAGTAGGGAACTAAAGCTACATCACAGAAAATGAAATCAGGGATTACCTTCTGCCAAAAGTTACTTTTCCATCAAGTTTAGACAATAACGCTAAAAATCAGGACTTCAGACATTCCACAACAAAAGAAGCCTTGATCAACGCAACGTTAAGTAGCACTTCCTGCCCCAACATCATTTCCTAAATCAGACAAGTTTCAAGGATGCGGTAACAGCACTAAAATCTCATTTTTCAAAGTTTGCAAAGCCAAAGGTCCTTTACGGAGCCAGCAAAAGTGAGTTTATTGTTACAAACAGTTCTTCAGGATCACTTTACACTTGAGGAGGTGGAAGGGAAGGAGAAAAACCTATTACTAAAAGGTAAGTGGTCCAATTCCATGGAATCATTCTCCTTAGCTCCTCCGATTAAGGATTAGAGAAACTGGCAGCTTCACTAGGTTAGCAGGACTAGCGTAAAGGCAGTCTCTGAGCTTCTAAACAGAGAAAGAAGCAACATTTTAAACTTTCACTAACTTCACACTCTGCATCCTGGTCTTCTGATAAAAGTACACATTTAAGAAAAAAATAAATAAACGTACGGAACATTTCCCCTCCACTACCACTATTCCTAAATAAACCATTAAAAAGATAATGAAATTTAAAAAAAAAACAACAACCCACACAACAAAACAGAAACCCCAGCCTATTTCCTGATTTTTATTTTTCAGGCAGAGAACCCATACCTTGTGCACTGTTCTACTTTTTTCTTTTCCCTTCACTGGCATCCTGTTTTGGTCTAGCTGAACGAGCAAATTGCTGAGATTCTGTTAAGGATTGGAAATGTCAATGATAAACAGAAGGCAATAAAGAATCCAAAAGAAGCATTTTTTTTTTCAGCAAAAAAATAGTTTCAAAAGTGGCCTTCATCTGCGAATCCATTCTACTACAGTATGAAATACTCTAATAGTGTCTCTTAGTCCAAGATTAGGACCTAACTGAGTATAAAACATGTTAAAAGAGCCCGTCCAAGAGTTTACAATAGTAAGTAAACAAGGAGGACTAACCAGGAATGGGTCAGGTGCACACAGAATAGCTACAGCAGGATAAATGCTTGATATTTACAACCCTCCATCCCAGAAGGTTAATTCTGTAACTTCCATGTCTCAGCGTGTACTTGGGAGTTAAAAAACTACAACAAACAAGAGGTTGGAGTGAACAACAGTACAATGAGGAGGAAATAAAAACTGTGAAGGACTTAAAGTGAAAAATAAGAAAGAACTTCCACAGAGAAAACAGGGCACTGCAATAAAAAAGTATAGAAATCCCAATGTCGTTATACAGCACATTTACTTTCCTGTTTCAGAAGAGGTGCTTCTATTTATTTTTCAGTTCCTGTAAAATTAACAACGGTACACCCCGCTACGCTGCCTGGTTTTCTTAAAGGTATTTCCTATTTCCACAGATTTCTATTAAGTAGGACACTATGACACCAAAACTGGAGATTGATGGACAGATTCCAAACAATATAATGCAAATGCTTGACCAAAAAGGATACAACCACCATGGGTTTTTCAAATAAGACATATCCATTTGCTTCTTTTAAAGCTTTAGCAGCTGCTTTTTCATCAGGAAGTCCAATGAAAGCCTGTCCCTTCATTCGGCCTTCTTTCATCAAACGTATATCGAACCTAGAAGCAAAATTGAGAGTTGGGAAAACGCTCGTGTTTAACCACGCTTTCATATTTCACAGCGCAAACACAATTCTCATTGCTTCAAGTTGGAGAAATAACAGAAACGGGAGCAGAGCCCCCAAGCGGGAATTATGTCCCTGGACAGCATTTTGCCCAGGAGATCCGTTTAGTGGAGACACTACACTGCAGGACAGCAAACTGCTGTGCAACTGTACTAAATGTGACATATGCAAAATCATGAGACGCCATCATCTATATCTGTGACACGCACCTTCATTCTGTGTCACTCGGCCAATAAGCAGTAAATATGGGAATAAAAATAGAGGCCAAAACAGTAGGCTCGTAAGACAGTGCTCAGAAGAATTCTATTTCTGTACTTGTGATAAAAGATCTTCAGATGAAACATTTTTTTTCTTTATGCAGAAGCATAAAGCAAAAAGTAAAGATGACTAGTTTTGAAACCAGAGTCTTCACCAGTGTTATGGAAGTTAACATAAAAGGCTTAATTTTAACCGAGTACCAAATTAGCTTACATATTTCGTTCCACTTCTGACTGGAAGTCAACGTATCTTCCAAAAATGAACTTGAGATCCTGAAATTAAAGCGCAGGAATTAAAGGAAATCTGATTAAAAGCTCTTTTGATAACTACTTAATTAGCTTGTTTACCTACCTTTTCTTGAACTTGTTTAGCTAAATTCTTCACATATATCCTGCAATTTGGATCTCCTGGCTCGTAATTTTTGAAAACGGAAAATTTTTCCATTTCTTGAAGACAGAAAAACAGACAATGTTTTAGCTCATTTACTTACTCTGTGTTTTTGCTCAGTATAAAATAATGACATTTAACACATGAACAATAAAGGAAATATTTCAACTATTGGTTGCAACAAATCAAAGATAATTTAGTAGATAATTTCTTCTCACAGTTATACCTTCTCTAGAAAGCCTGTTTTTTTCTAGATCCCTTCTAGAAATAAATTCTGATGGTATTTCATCCTCCTCCTCTTCCGTTTCCATTTTATCGTTCGAGCTAGGAGCTGGGAAAATCCTTCCAAAGCCTGTATTATTGATTTCTTCCGTGGCTGCATAAAGGTCTGAAATTTCAAGACATAAGGTGGTTTGTCTGTTTATTCTCAAGAGGATGAACAGCAGCAAAAATAAGTATACTCCTTTGAGTAGTATTTTTATATAGTAGACTTCAAGGATGTGCTCAAATTACTTTCAAAGAAATGCGTTTGACAAACCCACCTGCTCTATATGGGCCTATAAATCAACTGAACCAGCGCACGCCAGTTAAGGTAAAAAAGCAGCCTTGCTTTTCAACCATGTTTATCTACTTTTCATTCAAAGAAACTGCATATTACGTCAAGTAGCAAGAAACACAGACTGACCATAACCCTCTAAGAAACCAGCACCCCTCACTGCTATTATCAACCAGCATTTCTACAGCAGAAAATCAGCGCATCACAGAGAAGGATTTGGCAATCGCTCGCCTGCTGCTCTTTAAGAGCTGGGAAAGGAAAATCTGAAATTAGCCCGATATCTATTCGATTGCGCTGCATAATACCAATCAGGCATTTGTAACAGATTTGCTAAGAACACCTTAAAACATTTTAGAAGAGTGCAATTCACCATAAACCCCATGGATCACATTAGGAGAGAAAGATGTCTCCAAAATCCTTCAGTGTACCAAGGCAGAGTTCTGTGCTTTAACAGGGGAAAACTAGCAAATGCGGACGAGACGCAAGTCGGTGTCCTTAAACCCCCATGTACGCTATTGATGAAAGCTCCAACGCAAACGAAGAACAGAATTCCCCAGCCTAAACTTCAGCAGCCTTCTACGCACTGAAACTGCATCGATTTACTATTAAATACACCTCAAGTATAAACTCTCGTACCGTTTCTTTCTTCTTTTTCCGAGTTGATTTGAAGAACGGCTGGGATGTCAGTAGTAATATGGAACTCGATTTTTTTATGACCTACGTGTTGCGGCTGCTCAAAGACATCTGAAGGTGACAGTGCAGGGTGCAAATTACTGTTTAAAACAACAAAATGTTAACTGAAGATTCCAACACTGATAAACACGTGGTCAGATACAAATTCTTCCAGGGATTTTATGCTATTGTTAACCCCAAATAAGTGAATTCTACATTTCATAAACCTCACCAGCTCAAGTTGACTAGAACGCTGCAGATACAGTAGATATGGCTGGCAGTGAGAGCACAAAAAAAACCCCACGAATTACATACAGGCACTTCTGAAAAACTCTCAGTAATTTAAGTAAGAAAAGTAACTGCCCTTGCTGCTGCTCTTACATGGCATATAAAATAATGGCAAATTTTCAAAAAATATAGCAAATCACTTGGAGGGAGAAGGAAGCTATTAGTATAAATGCATTCAAAATTGATCATCACCACACAGAAATACTACACTGGTGTCTCACGTGCCACAGTACTCCAGTTTCAAAAACCAAACTTAGTTTAAAACAAATCAGTTTTTATTCTTTCAGTATCACCTTTTCTGTATTTTAAATTTTTAGGTATCTTGGCAAACAATAAATCCAGATTGCTTCTGTCATGTCTGTGATACGAAATTGCTATTCTTTTTTATGAAAAAGGGATTTTTATTATTTTACTATTTTACTTTATTATGATAGCAGGAGAAATACAGAGCTTGAACCATGCACACTTGACAGATTACAGTTGTTGAGCAGACTTGAGTTCAGGTCACATGAAAATCTGGACCTTTAGAGCCATAAACCCAAGCACGTTTCCATAAAGAATGCTTGTTTTAAGACAGCAACACTAAAGCAAACAGACAGTAGAGAACATAATTTAGTGAAAGGATTAATCTTCTGAAAAAGTGAAAAAAAAAAATCACAGAAATACAAACCTGTGGGAAGGACACACAGGAACATTCAGCAAGTCTTTAATTCTTTGCTTTTTTCTAACACCACGCCTCTTCGTGTTTATTGGTCTTTTAGGCTGAAGAGTTGCTAATTCCATCAACTTGGTCATTCTGTTTGAAACAAAAATTTTAAGACGGACCAAAGGGGTTTATAGTTTATTTGAAAATACTCATTCTGAAAACCTTTCCCTCACTTCCTTAAAAAAAAAAACCAAACCAGCTAGGATGTAATTCAGTCCCACAACTGCAAGACAATCCTCAGCACACACAACCTCCCATTCTCATTATTACTCCCAGCAACACACGCTGATGTACAAAGAACATTTTCGAAGTCGGAGTGCACTCATGATTCAGGCTGAGGAGTTTACTCTGTAAAGAGATGAAAAATGAAGAACCCAGAAACCAAAGTAACTACTGCTTTCTTCCATCTACACTCCCTCTTCACTCTGAGTTATTGGTTTTGTTGGGTTTTTGGGCATGGAAACAAATAATCATTCGCATACCACTGGTGTGATTCAAAACAGCACTGTCCTCCTGCTTTTAAGTCTCTCTGCAGATTCCTTAAGCATCTGGCAAGATTATCTGTATACTGAAAGTGTTACGTTAACAGATGCCACTAGAAGCTAGAAGACTAAACCCACCACTTTAAAAGAGCCCCAAAGCTCGCGAACGACTGCAAAATGCATACCTCTCCTTTTCCTCCTCATTATCACTTTCATATTCTGATTCATCTTCATTAGACAGTTGCTCTTCTTCCTCTTCAGGCAAAGGAGGCTCTTCAGGAGGCAGAGGTGGGATTGGAGGAGGTGGCACAGGCACTGGTAAATACTCTTCATACTAATTATGGAGGATTTTTTTTTTTTTAAAAAAAAAGGAAACATTAAGAAAAAAAATGCATATCTTGTTTTCTTTTACATAATAAAAAGTCAAAGAGATACATTAGTAGATGACAAGAAGCATTTTTTTAAAGAATGTTTACAGGGATCTAGACGTTATTTCGCTAAACTACGTTAATAATGAAAGCTTTCCCAAGGAAAAATATTTGCTCCTTTCTGAAGCGCAACAGCAAAGTTTTCATTATTTTAATTTGATGGGTTAAAAAAAAAAAAATCAGCAGCCACTGCACTCAGATTTAAGGACCTTCCTGAGAAGAATATGGTCACAATACCTGGGAGGAGGCCTAAGCTCCCAAGTCATCTCAGCTTCTACACTGAGCCTTCTACCACCTATCAAAGTTATATTTTTATTTCTGTAAAGACTGAGGATTTCACTAAAGGAATCATTTTTTTCACTGAGACTGAAAAACACACACATAAGGAATTCCTTTTGTATAAAATCATCTCCAGCCCCACTTTCAACAATCTTACTACACTTCACGGTTACTTTTATGTACCATCAGTTCCACAAGGCACTGGTGTCTCCTGCCTTTAGAAATACTCTGTGCCCTTTAGAATCCAGTATTCCTCTGGGTGCCTCTAGGAATTTTGAGGACTGGCTTCCCAGCTCTTTTGCCTGACCATTAAACTCAGTGCTTAACCTGGCCCAATACTGGGCAAAAAAAAAACCAGCACACATTCATCTGTTTGATAGATTTAGCTCACCGTTTTCTTTACCAGCTAGTTTGCCTGTTATGAGGAGCAGGGAAACAAAGTGTAGTAGAGCACAACTTCACTATATCCCAACCCAAAACTGTGGCTATTGCTATTAACACCAGCTCTGTCTTAGACTGACCATCAAGCTACTCTGTCACAGGTGAACTGAGACCACAGAGCTGGTATTTCTATTTCCCGTCAGAAGCACCTCTCCCCAAGCCTCAGTAGGTTTCCACCAGGCTTGCCTCTTTCAGAAAACACCCTGGAGACAGAGTAAGTAAGATTTAAAAATGTTGTATAATGTCATTAACAATGCGAATCTAATTGGAACTCCAAAGAGCTATTTCCTGTAACTATAACAGCATGCTATATCCTCCCTCTTTTTTTTTTTTATACCCAGTTTGAAATATTCAGGTGCTACTGGCATACATGTATATTTCTTTGTTCAAGAATAGGCTTCTAAAGAAATCTTTTTAACTAAAAACATGTCTTACTGCTGCATTTCATTGGGTATTTACTATCTTCCAGAGATTTCTCCAACTTTTAGAAGCTTGAACTTAGCTCTCCTACCAATTTAACATTTAAAATTGTGAATCTGTTCTACCGTACTTAAGACACGCATGAAAAATAAGTTACCATGGGAGGGCGAGCAGTAATTGGTCCAAAAGGTGGAGGAAGATTCATTTTATTCATAAGATGAAGTACCTGAAAAGATTAAAAATAAGTAAGGCTTCCTTTCAATCGATAATTGAACACAGTTCCTTGCTGGGTATCAGAGCTAAAAGCTTCCGGCAGGTGTAAATCAGCACAATTTTAATGAAGACAAGCGCATCAGGTATTGAACGTGAAAGTTTGCACTTGAGATTCAACACTAATGGTAAATATGAGCAAGACCCTAAAAAGGCTAATCAAGAAAAGGAAAGCATCTTCTCAGAACGAAATTCCAAATACTCAAGTCTAATGAGGAAGATCATATCCAAGTTAAGTCTTCAGTGTCAAGGAAGTAAGTTACTTCTGGTCAATGACATCTTACTATCTCAACATAGTAAAAAATTAACGTTGGTTAACACTATCACAGTAAAATTAACTTAATGTTTACTATGACAAAAATTATTTCTGTGGATAATGATAAGAGGAAAATGAGATGGTTTTATTTTTGTCCTTTCTTCTTTTGCTGTTTTTTACTTACCTGGACATAAAATTTGGGCACGCTTGCCAAGGCATTTGCTATATTTGCTAGAATTGTACTTGAAGGTGGTGGATACAAATATTTGAGGCAAGAATTGATGGGAAAGGTGAGTCTGAGGAAAAAAAAAAGTAAGTCATCTTAGCACCACTGCTACACAATGATTGATAACAAAGTTTACTAGAGGTTCAACTATTCATTACATCTGGATATCACTGAAATATTATTTCTCCTAGAACAGCTTGGGGCCACTTAGATGATGTCTTTAACACAGGGAGCAGTGCCTTAACGTGTAACAGATTTACTGGGCTTGGGCACAAGGAAAGCACCAACACATGCAGAAAGTACAGGGAAACAACCAACACGTCCAAAACCCAAAAGCACAGGCAGAGCACGCTGTACAAACACTATAAACTCAATGCTCAAATTGCTGGATGTATTAGCCCCAAAAGAAATTTATTCTTTATGTATGCAAAAATGCAAATGGAGGAAGAAAAGAATAAGAAACCTCTGGAAAACAAGTCAACAGTATTCTGCTGTTACCACTGGGACAACCTATGTAGTCCTCAAAATCTGCATGAGAAAGCAGTGCACAGTGCTAGAAGACTACTATGCAGTCCCCAACTTCATGGCTCAAAGTACTAGTCACTAGTTCTAAACTTGAAGAAATAAAATTTCAGCTTTATGACAATTCCTACAGTTACGCATGTAGACCAGTAACATACTATGAAACAAAACAGTGCACAACATTTATTTCAAAAATAATTAAGACCCCAAAAAAACACTAACCCATGGGTAGGCGCAATTCCATTCTCTATTTTATAGACACAGCTTGGTTCCTTCTTCTCTTCCTCTTTCACTGGTTCTTCTGAACTGAAAATAAATTTAGCATTAATTAAAACAGTGCAAAAATTAAGTGCCTTACGTAATATGTGAAATGTGTTTAATCTCATCCATAAAGAAGTTATAAAACTGGTCAGTATTTTTAACATCTTGTATCAATGGCATTATTACAGCAATTTTCAATTTTTAAGAATTATTACATGTGGATAATCAAAGTAGCTAGCCAGTCTTCTAAAACTAGTATTTAAGCAGATTTCATTAAGTCTCCCTATATTCCAATATTTCTGACTTAAATCTACTCACAGGAAAATAACTAAAATTATTTAATGTTACTTTCTGTTCAAAGACTGTAGGAAACCATATGCTTTGTTCACATTCAAAGAGTGGAAAAATTAACTTAAAAACCCTACAGTTTATTTTAGTGGAGCACTACCACATAGCTTCTATCACTAAGTCATATATTACACAGGTGGAAAGTAAAAATCCCTGAACAGAATTGGCTTCATGTAGCTCAAACCAGGACAGCTTGAAAGCCTAACTACTTTTAACTATTACGTACTCTTTAAGTATTTGAATACTTGGACAGTTCTACGCTTGCTCTGCTCATGCTTCAAACTAGATACATGCAAATCAGCTTCAGCTTAGAAGCCAGTGGCTGTAATAGTACAGTCTTAGATAGGTAGGCTCGCAGTTGTCAGTTCTGCTTGACTCTTGCTTAGAAAGAAACATCAGGAAAGCATCACATGCACTGTTTAACACCAAAACAAAATTATAACCCTAACCAAAAAAAATAAATATTTAAAGAGAAGAGTCTTCTTTGAAACACAGGGAACCTGTGCAACAAAGGTCAGCTTACGCAGACTGGAGTCTTGCTCTGTAAATGAGAACGAACAGGACCATCTGCTGATTAAAGATATTAATAAGCATAGAATAAGGATGGGAAATAGTTCATGATGATACTGAATGAAATAGTATTAATGGAAGGAATGCAGTCACCCGTAAATCCAAACCTGCTTGTTAAGGCTTGTAAACAGTTACAATTTATCCTTTGACTGAACAGTACTACAACAGTATCATGAATACAGAATTTCTTTTCCTTGACTACAAACAGAAGCTAAACTCTCGTGCACGTACCTTTTACACTTCTCTGAGACAGAGGGCTGGCTAAGTACCTGCACACTATCTTGCTCCTTTGCAAATTCAACAACTAAGGTGTGACCTAAAAGTTTCAGCTGATGTAGTCTTGACAAAGCCTTCAAATAATTATAACGGAGAAATGAAAGAAAGGGAAGAGGAAAAACATCAGAATTATTTCAAAGCATAACCATTTTCAACTTGGCTGGTAAACCAGCCAAAGGGTGCAGAGCCAAGTGCTTTAAGCCAAGCCCGTGCCACTACAGACACAGGGAGTTCTCTGTCGTTCCTGCGTTCACAGGCCTGCTTTTAGCAACTTCTTTCCCACCAGCAGGAAGGAAAAACACAAGGTTGCACAGCTAGAACCACTGCAGAGACTTAGACCACCTGAACGCAGCAGTGACCCTGCAGTCTGAACAATGAAATAAGATCTGAACTGTATGGCAGAGCTGCAATTATACAGGAGAGAAACAAATTATGCTTGATCCATATATAAATGCACACACACCCTAGACAGGGCCATGCTCGAAGTGGCAGGTTGGAACAGATGGTTTTCACAAGCCACTTCAGCCCACCTCTCTTAGGACTCCACAGAAGTGTTTGCTCTATCTAACCCTTCAAGCATTTCCTGAAACAGAACTCTAATATTTACATCGCTCTGCATACTTTCGTCCCCACACCAAGTACTAGATGACGCGTAAAAACACTTTAAAACGCAGCTTGCAATTCAGAAAGATGCCTCCCTAAAACACTCCGTGACAAACTCAATACAAACCTTCGCAGCTGCATTTTCACTGGGAAAGGTAGCAAAAGCAGTATGTTTCTAGAAAGCAAACAAACAAACGAAACGTCAAACAGATTTCAAACTAAAAAGGTAGGAAATTGCATGTAAAGCATATACCCACAAGTAATTCATAAGCTGAAGTTTACATATGTGAAAGTTTCCAGAGAGTAGTCATCTAACCCCCACATAGGGCAGAGGTGAAGGACTACAGAACATTTTTCTTCAGACTTTAGGACAAGCACCTCCTGCAGTTGAAAATTAAGACAGGAACTCAGCAGTTTAAGGAATAGAGGAAAACAGTACTTTTTTTTTTGTCTAGCAGGCAAAAACCACCCTAAATTGCAAGCAAGCATGTACTGCTGAAGAAGTTTATTTCAGAGCCTCTCAGCAGAAGATTTTCATCAACGGGTCTCCTAAAGGCAATGCTTCTCCTGCTATTAAAGTTGCAACTATTGTTTAACTCTGAAAGTCAGGGTGTTTCCCAACTAACTTACTTTTTAAAAAAACCTTAAGTTTTCCAAATTAGGCCAAACCCTCTCAGCACACCCAGCTCATCCTAAGCTTACATTTGTCTTAAAAAATCCCCCAAACTTTTCTAGCCGCTACATGACTTGGTGTCAGAAACCTGAAACGTTTAATACTGCTACAGGACCAGATATCAAGGAAACCACTGTAAGGAAGGCTGTAAATTCAGTATCTTATAGAAGAAAGCAGACCCGGACACGGGGTGACCCCGCGGCCCGGCCCTCACCAGCCGCCCGTGGTCCGCCAGGACGCGCACGGACACCGCCCCGAAGTGCTTCAGCAGATCCTCCTTCTCGGCCGCCGCCAGCTCGGCGGGCAGGTGCCGCACCAGCAGCGTCCGCCCCCGCCTCCGGGCCACGCCGGGGTGAGGCGGGACGCCGGGGAGAGGCGGGCCGGGCCCTTGCCCTTGCCCCGGCCCCGGCCCCGGCCCGGCCGCCCGCGCCTCCTCACAGCCCGGCGCCGCCATCGCAGGGCCCGGGCGGCAGCCCCGCGCACCCGGAAGCAACGGGACAAATCCCGCGAGAGCCCAGGCGTGGCCTTGGGAACCAAGTCTCGCGAGACGTAGTGTGGCGCCGTGGTGTGCGCGGTGGCGGCGGGCAGGGCGGGAAGCGCGCGCCCAGGGGGCGGGGGCGGACGGGCTGGGGCCGCGGGTTCGCGTCCCGGCTCATGCACCCTGTCGGGCATCCGCTCGCAGACGGCAAGCGGCCCACTCGTCCTTAGAGTAGCCTCGAGCCGCTCGCAGTCCGTCCCCTTTAGAGCCTGCTGGTCCCGGTCCCCGTTGCAGTAGATCCGAGCAGCTTTCATTCCACCTCCTTTAGCCCCTCGTGGTCCCAGTCCCCTACCCAGTAGCCTGAGCCGCTCCCAGTCCATCCTTTTTTAGCCCCAGAAGGGCCCGGTCCCCCTCCTTGGGCAGGCTGTTCAAAGCCTGACAACCTTCTCAGTAAAGAAATTCTTCCTAATATCCGACATGAACCGCCCCTGACTTGTGTCATGTCCTGCCCAGGGGAGAGGAGGGACGAGTGACTTAGATTCATAATTACCCGGTGGAGTGGACAGCGGGGAGACAAGGCTCAAGGTCCATACACAACCATTTACTAATCTCTCACAGCGTATAGATTGGACTCACAATCATGGGTTTAGTTAAAATGACACATGAAGTCAGGCAATACACTATGACTTTCTCATGGCCAGGCTTCGCGAACGAAGCTGTGGGAAAGGCTCTACCCACACTTGCTACAAGCGCGCTGGTGGCTAAAAAGGCCGATGCGGGATCGGCAAGTCCAGCTGCAAAAGGCACAGCGGAAAGTCTCCTTAGGCAGCATTGGCGAGGCACGGTTCTTTCTGCGTTGTCTTTTCTCCTCGAGACTAATTCTACGTGCGTTCTCAAAGGAGGCAGCAGCGTTATGGATGGTGTCTCTCCACGTCTCCGGACTGGAGGCCAGAGTGGACCACTGCTGGCAGTCAATATGGCCAAGACCGAGGTGTTGTTTCAGAGCGTCCTTGTATCTCCTCTTTGGGGCTCCTCTGTTGCGGCAACCGGTGACGAGTTCACCACAGAGCACAACCTTAGGGAGGGGTGCTCCTCCATCCTGGAGACGTGCCCTGCCCAGCGCAGCTGCGTCCTCAGCAGCACGGTCTCAGCACTGGTGACCCCTGCCTCTTCAAGGACAGTGACATTAGTCACGTAGTCAGTCCAGTGGATGTTTAGGATTGTACGGAAGCACTGCTGATGGAAGCGTTCGAGGAGTTGCAGGTGGTGGCGGCAGATGACGCATGATTCAGACCCATATAAAGGAGCAGACAGTACAATGGCTCTGTAGACACTGATCTTTGTAGTTTTCTTCAGGTGTTCATTGCACCAGACTCTTTTATGGAGTCTTCCAAAAGCTCTGTGTGTCTTTGCTAACCTGTTGCCTATCTCTTTGTCAATCTTACCATCTTGAGGAAATGATACTTCCTAGATAGTTGAACTGCTGGACTGACTTAGGCTCTGATTTGCCTGTGGTGATGTGGGGATGATGGGAGACTTCCTGAGGTGCAGGCTGGTAAAGAACTTCTGTCTTCTTCAAGCTGACTTCCAGCCCAAAAAGCTCAGCAGCCTCTGTGAAGCAGCATGTTAAGCGCTGCAGAGCTGCTTCTGTGTGAGCAACTATGACTTACTAGTAAACAGGAAAAAGCTGGGTATACAACAAACTACAGCAAGCTGACGTTTACTTACTGATAACAAGGGGAAAAGGCATATAACAACTTCTAACAGGCAGTGTTATACTTAATGATTACAAGAAGGAAACTAAGCATAAACTAAGAAAGCAGCATGGTAAGCCTTAGAGAAGGGGGAAAGAAGAAGGGGGAGAGGGAGAGGTATCACCGGTCCAGGTTCCCACGTTGGTCCAGCCAAGCGGAGTTCAGGATGCATCCATTCTTATCTTCTTGCTTCTTCAAGTTTTTTTTCTTCTTCTACTTTCTTCTTCCAGTTTATACATGCTTTATTCTATATTTGGATGCACAGTATGTCCAGTAGAGATACACATTCTTCCTATATGGGGATGTATAGTATGTTTGAAAGGAAAAAAGGGGCTTCTCCTTGTTTAGGACCATACACAATTGCCTTATCTCCATGGGAGAAAAACAAACCCAAACTTGACTGTAAAATCTCAGGTCTTAGTATATCTAATTAGCTGATTACTAATTAGAGGGAGACCCAAGCTCTGGGACTGGTGTCTGGGATGCACTGCAGCCAGCTACAGAGAATCATAGAATCCTAGACTGGCCTAGGCTGGAAGGGACTAATCATCTAATCCAACCTCCCTGTCACGGACAGGGACACCTCTCAACTAGATCAGGCAACACATGGGGACCCAACGGGGATCAAACCCGCGACCTTGGTGTTATCAGCACCGTGCTCTAATCAAGGAAACGTGTTGTGTAGGCTGTACGGTGTACCTGGTGAATAGGGAGTGATTGCTTATTGGCTTTCAAAAGAAAAAAACGAGGTCTTCAGTCCATAAAGTCCTCAAAGCCATTTCTTTTCCTCAAAAGGTCATGATGGCCTTGGCACCGAACACCTCAAGGGTCTTTAGGCTGTGCTCATTCCGTGGCTTAACACCGGTAATTTGGGGAAAGATCTGGCCATTGTGGGTGGTCACAGTGCTCTCACTGGGTTGATCAGATGACAGTCCAAGTTCATCCAGATGGGTTTGGGAAGGAGACAGGACAAAAGACTGGGGAAACACGGAATGTTCAAAAGGAGATCTAAGAGAAAAAGCAGAAATTTAGCACCAATTTCTTTCTTTTATTTATTTTTTCTTTGCTGTCATTAGTTGTGGAAGTTTAAGGCTGGGCTGGCCACTAAACTTTGACAGATGCTTTCTGTGATCCCCCAACCACCCTCCCAGGGGAGGATAACGGGGGAACAAGGAAGAGAGAGACTTTGAAGAAAGTTTGAACCAATTTAATGAAAAAGAAAAATAATACTAACAATAACTGAAGATCTTAAACTATGCACAGGTATTATACGAGTATACAAATATATTCACTTCCCTGCTTCTCTTGTAGCTCCCTAATACATTCCAATTGTTAATCTGCACATCAGTCACCCGACGGTTAAGTAATGATATAACTTCAAATATATTTTCTTCTCAGGACTAAGAAGCACTGTTCTCAGTTCTGGTCAGCATGGGCTGAGAAAAAAAAAATATGTATTTTCCAGTGACGTTGAACTAAAGTGACAAGAACACTTCTGCTGGAAAAAAAAACCTGTAATATCTAATGGTGTTCAGCCCACCTGTCCCTCTCAGCACAGGATCCCTCTCAAAGAAAGAGGAAAACCAGGCTACTGAAGCTGAACATCTCTAAAGCGTGGGTTTAACAGAGTCAAGGCAATAAAAATGTGCAGGGATTTTTTTTTTTTTTCTGAGATGTAGGAAGAAAAAAAAAGTGATTTCTTTTCTTTCTCTCCCCCACACCTCCACATTCAAAACCAGCTGGCTAACACGGTTTGGGTTTTTTTTTTTTAATTTCCAAGATGTTGCATTTGCACATATTTGAACAATAGGGCTCCTCAATGCAAACGTGTCATGTTTTCGAGTTGAAATTCTAGGTTTAAGGGTTCGTTGTTTGTATAGAGAGAAATTTCAATGCAAGTGTTTTAGTTAATACCAGTATGAGTCAGAACAATAGACTCGTTAAGGTCAGAGAGGAAGGAGGTCCTTTTGTGGAGATCTCCAGTGCAGCCTCCTACTCAAAACAGGGTCAACACTGAATTCCAACAACATCAGTTAAGGCTTTCTTCAGCCTGGTCTCAAAAAGCCTTAAAATTGAAGATTCTACAGCCTGCACGGACTAGCATTTCCACTCCTTAATTAACCTCCTAATGATTTTTTTGTTTGTTTTTATCTTCTTTTGTCTGGCTGGAACTGATTGTGTAAATATATGGCAATTTCATAAGGACAAAATTTCAATTTCCCAGTTGAAATTCACTGAGCTGCTAAGAAATACAGGTTTGGAAAAAAAAAAATCAAGAAAGTTAGCCTTTGCAGAATGCCCTGATTTGCACGCCGTGCTTTTAAAGCTGTCCGTTAGTGACATCAAAGCAAGCAGTGGCCAGGAGCAGATAGAGTTGCCCAAAGTAATAGAGGTCCAACCCAGCCCATCATTTACAGTTATTTATGAACGCAACAAATCAGTGACACGTTGAATGATGAACTAGTTCATTTAAATTCATTAAAAAAAAAAAATATATATATAAAAGTCCACTTGAAATAGATGAGTTTGCTTTTGGATGGTCTAAGTCAACAGACCCACAATTTTTTGCAAAGTACTCACCTGCATCTTTTAACAGCGCAGGGTGAGCATTATGACGAGAGTGATGATGCTGCTTTTTCTTGGAGCGATTAAGATAAACAAAGCTGCTGTTAGTTCTCCAGCCTGATGAAATGAAACCAGAAAGAGGCTAAATGTTGAACAAAAGCTGCAGTGTAGGATTTCTAGACCCTGCTGTTATACTTATTGAGTATAGGGGGGTTTTAATTATTTATTTTATAGTCCCCTCCGCATTTTCTGTTGTCTCCAGTAGAGGTTTCGGTTGGCTGGACACAAACAGGCTCCAACGGAGCTGTGTTAGCACAAAGATAAGCTCAAGGGAGTACAGCTTCTTTTATCTTGTGCACAAAATGCTGTATACCCAGGTACATAAATGAGTCTCCGAGGGCAACCCAATATTTTGGAACTCTTTGGTGGTTAAGGCCAGAAAGGCCACCAGAAGCTAAGTTTTAAAGGGCCCCCAGAACTGATTGCACAATCCACAGAATAAATACCACCATGTCATGGGGTCGCAGTCTTTCACTAATTAAAATTCATATTGGAGTTCGCAGTACAGAAAGATGGTACAGTAGAGTTTAGTGAATCTTCTGGCTTTGCATTCATCATTTACTGACACAAGGAAAAAAATCCTTCAGATTACAACATCAAGCAAGTCCAGATAAACTTAATTCGAGTTGCTTCCTCCAGAAAGAACAGTTAGAACTTCTAAAACCATTTGAGAGGCTGTCAGAAAAGGCTTTTTTAAAGAAAACAATCTCTTCACTAAAGGGAAGGGAAAAAAAAAATGCTTTCTTCAGTTATTTTTTTCAAATTATGCAATTTTTTTTCTTGTGTTTTTTTATTTTCTTCTGCCTTTAAAGAAACACATGAAAGATTTTTGCGACTTTCTATATATTCTGTACATTATTCAGACTGTGTCAGCTGGAATTCCAGTATGAGAATAAGAAAAACATCATCCTTGCCTAGTGAGGAGCCTCAGCAGCAAGTTGTCATAATGTCCTTACTTTTTAAACAAACTTCACCGAGGTTGGTCAAAGGGTAGTTCATTTTGCCTTTCACTATGCGGTTGTGTTCTGGTTCCTTTTCCTCCAAGCCTTTGTTTGAATAAAAATGTTTGTAAGAGCATCTGCACGTTTGACACCACGAGATCTGGCAATTGCAATCTACAGCTGCCCCTCTCTCTCTCGCTTCTGCCTTGTGGAATGATGTCTGTAGCTGTGTGAGAAACAATTACAGGCGACAAAAAATAGCTGGGATGGGGTGAGTCCTTGTTTTCCTTCAGAAAGAGGGATGTATAACAAGCAAAAGGCTTTTAGAATGATTGCATCCACAGGAATATCATTTTAGTCCTCCGGAGCTGCGAATTTGGCACTTTTCAAAATTCATTCTTTCATTCTCACCCTGCTTTTGTGGTGGTGTTTGTTTTTTTTTTTTTATTTCCTGTATTTTCTGCCTTATTTCAGAAGTCATTAAAGACAAATTGATTTAATCAAAGACTTTTCATACAGGACATTTACTCCCTGAGAATGAGAGTTAATTCATCGCATAGTATTTGGCGACATTGCTACTCTGACTTCTGTGTTAGAAGTGTCTAGAGACTTCAGTATTTCTATACCCGGTGTTTGGCACAAGAAACCAAAGGTGTTCAAAGCTCTACATGAATTTCATTCCATTCCAGTTGTCTGCAGATGTGTGTATTTTTTCAAAAAATGAAAAACATGGAGCTGTTCAGCATTGGCTGTCCCTTGGGATGGTATCAGTGCTGACTTGGCTGTTGCTGCAGTTGCATCCTTCAGGGCAGAACTTCTTCATCTGTGGATCATTGTGCAGAGCAGATTCTGACAAGTGGCTGACAGGCAAGTATATTTCCTGTGTGGAACAGGAAAAATGAACAGGAAAATAAACAGTATAGTTCTTGAATATGCCTTCGCCATAGATCACAGAATCGTAGAATCACAGAATGTTAGCGATTGGAAGGGACCTCGAAAGATCATCAAGTCCAATCCCCCTGCCAGAGCAGGAACGCCTAGATTATGCTACACAGGAACGTGTCCAGGCAGGTCTTGAATGTCTCCAGAGAAGGAGACTCCACAACCTCTCTGGGCAGCCTGTTCCAGTGCTCCGTCACCCTCACTGAGAAGAAGTAGATGAAAATAGATTCAAAACGCAGGTTACAAACACCGAGTAGCACTCCAATGTCTCCAAACTTCTACAAGTGCCTTTGTGTGTTTGCATACAACTACAGACAAACTGAGACCCTGATAAAAATATCTCCGTACCCCTCGTTGATTCCAACTGTCGTGCTTGGCCAGTATTTCTGCATTACACTAGTGATAAATATTTCATTCCATACAGAATGGCTACTTGTTAATGCAGTTTATAGAAAATCTATTTTTTGGTCCAGAGGTAAATAAAAGTAAATGAAATTAGGCATAGCCACCTGATCAAAAAAAAAATTGATGTTACATCTAAACGAGTTAAGACAGAGCTCTGGACAGGTCTAGATGAATCCAGGCAGAGCAAGTTTGACATGCCTCAGCCCCGAGGCTTTGCAAACTCAGTGAAAGCCTGTGACCCGTTATTAGTAATGGCAATGTTGTATTTACTGGCCTACAGGGTTACATCCTATATTACCAGGTTGTCACTGCAGTGACATCAAAAATACTGGAGGCGTAGGCAGTATTACCTTATTAAAATTCTGTTCCCCAAATCTATTTTTTTCTGCCTAATTGCTCGCGAGCTAGACAAGGCTAGAGTTTTAGAAGCCTCGAGACAAAACGTTTTAATTACTAAGGGAAAAAAAGGAAGAGCGGTTTTGAGACATAAATGGCAAAACTGCTGGGGAAAATTCGATTTTCACGGTGGCACTTCTGTAGCTATCCATGTTAGTGTGAATAGTGTAGTGCAACAGAGCAGCCTTAGAAATAAGGTTATAGAAGGGCCAGAACGCCACTGACGAGTTCCTAGTGCTGCTACCATCACGTGCACATGTTATAGAAGCTTCAGGCACGGACAAGAGCTGTATTTTGTTGGGTTCTATTGTATTGCACTTGTGTGGCAAGGTTTTGGTAGATGGGGGCTACAGAGGTGGCTTCTGCAAGAAGATGCCAGTGCCAGCTGGGTCCAAGAGGGATTTGCCACCGGCCAAGGCCAGCCCATCAGCAACAGTGGTAGTGTCTCTGTGGTAATATAGTGAAAGGAGGGGGAGGGGGGAACCACAACAGGATTTGCAGCCAGAGAAAGGAGTGAGAATATCACTCGGTTAGAGCGTGGTGCTGATAACACCAAGGTTGCAGGTTCGGTCCCCGTTGGGTCCCCATGTGTTGCCTGATCTAGTTGAGAGGCGTCCCTGCCCATGACAGGGAGGTTGGATTAGATGATCTGTAAGGTCCCTTCCAGCCTAGGCCATTCTAGGATTCTATGATTCTATGAAAAATATGAGAAAAACTACTCCACAGACACCAAGGTCAGTGAAGAAGGAGGGCGAGGAGGTGCTCCAGGCACTGGAGCAATTCTCCTGCGGGCCATGGTGAAGCAAGCTGCCCCAGTGGGTGGACATGTGCAGGGTGGTCCACCTGCAGCCCATGGAGGACCCCACACCGGAGCAGGAGGGTGCCCAAAGGAGGCTGTGACCCCATGGGAAGCCCGTGCTGGAGCAGGTACTCCTGGCAGGACCTGTGGACCCATGGAGAGAGAAGAGCGCGTGCTGGAGCGGGTTTGCTGGCAGGACTTGTGACTTGTGAACTGCAGCCCATGGGAAACACCCACGTTGGAGAAGTTCGTGGGAGGGACCTCATGCTGAGCAAGAAAGAGCAGCAGAAACAAAGCGTGACAAACCAACCACAACCACCATCTCCCCCATCTCCCATCCTCCTGTGGGGAGGACGTGGAGAAAAGCAGAAGTCAAGTTGAGCCCAAGAAGAAGGGAGGGGTAGGATTTGGGGGGTTTTATTATCCTGCTCTGATTTGACCGATAATAAATTAAGTCAGGTAACTGCTTTCTTGGGCTTTGTTTACATGACTCCCAGAAGCGTAAATAGCCATTTTCTTTATGCTTTTAATTTTTCTGCCAAAATAATGGATAATTCACTTAAAATTCTGCTTTCCGTACTTGACCACTAGATGATGCTGTGATTCTTGATTGCAAAAGATACTGCACCGTTAACATTTTGTTGTTATTCTTTCATTTTACGGAATTCCATATACGGAAAAAGTGGTATTTTCTTTCTCGTACTCACATGCATTGTAGCCTTCACCGTGTATAGACTAGTTATAATTTATACAAATCCACACAGATCACATATCATAGCAGTAGCTCTTTCTACTAAGATTACTTCACATGATTTTAGAAGCAGATGTGAGCTGCTTTAAGCAAGATTTTTTCAAAAAAAAAGTGGGAAATATACTGAGAAGGGTTTTGATATATTTAATTCAGACTTATATTTGCATTTCGTTCTGTTTATCTGTCCTACATTATTAGTTAGAATGATGTGTTTAGTTTCAGTTTTAGAATTTATTTTTCTCTGCTGTAGCCGAATCCAGAATTAAGGGTGACATTTCTGTCTTGCAACTATTGAAGAAAAAGATTAGATTGCCTTATTTATTTTCCTAGGCATCATTTTGGATTTCTGCGGCCACAAGTCACTTCCCCTTTTTTAGATTTCCTCTTTTTTAGATTAAGAGATCCACACTGTTGGGTCTCTTAGCCACGAGCTCCACTAGGCATTCAGAGGTGACACCATTTTAATGATGATCTTCTCAAAGTGATTTCTAAAGAACAGAACACGTGAGCTAATTGTCACCGTTTCTGTGAAGTCCTACAAGCACGTTTCCATTTCCGCAATAATTCTCCAATCATCTTAAGGGAAATGTTAACCACAATAAGGTTAAATTGATTGCAGCAGACCAAGCGTAGGCACTCAATGAGCCGTCCCTGTATCAGAGCGATAAATGCACCGCTCTGTTCAGGTGATCCCCATATGTCAAAAAGCAGTGCAAGGAATGAAAACAGGTTATACAATTTAGAACAGCCTGTAAGCTAGGTCAGTGCCCATCAGTTCCAGCCTAAAAGAGGTTTCATATAGCTTCATATCAGCCTTTCCTACTTCTAGACTTGCGTGTAGCGTACGTCCTTCAGTCAGAGGTCTGGATCCCATTTTCAGCGTGTAAGCAAGGAAATTACGTTCTTTGAGAGCTAAGTCGTACATAAAGCCTATTTTGCCCTCAGTGAAATAGCATCTGCTGGTCACACTGGGGTCTGAATGGGGAAAGGGACATATTGCACTGCAACGCCAGCGTCACCGGGACGTGCCTATATCCACGTCAGGCTCTGACTTAAGGTTCAATCCAACATTTGTCTTGCAAGTGAATTTCCTTTTTGCAACCTCATTCACAATTCCACTGCAACTGAGCCCTTGTCACGTAAGTCTTGTTTTGGTGCGTGTGTTCACTAATTTACTTTGAGGCGTCCGTATATAAGGGAGAGCTAATTGCGACAGTTGCATCAGATATATAGGATCCTACTCATTTTACTTCAGGCATAAGCTTGCTAGCACCTTCAAAGATGTCTAAAACCGTCTTCCAAAAAAAAAAAGCCACTATATTTTTATATAGGCAACAAGTACATGAAGTAAAGGTCAATCATAATTCAATCATAATTCAGATTTAACCAGAGCCCAGTCTTACGTTCTAAGAGACCTAGAGGAAAGACTGAACGCCACTTGTTTTTCTTCTTTCACCCTGCAACCGGGAAATTTAGACCCTTGTTTCACTAACGGTCCCACTGATATCCACGTACTTCATGAAGTATTTATTCAGTATTAGTAAGGTTACCAGCATTCTACCTGGCCTGTATCTGGTCTTAAAGCTATCGGTGTACAACTGAAAGGGTTACAACTGGTACAAGAGGCTTCATCACCAGAATTTCTTTTAAAATAGATCTATATATTTCCCAATCCCTGAAGAGTCATGGATTGTAAGACTCCTGTTTTATTTAAGAAAGTGAATTAAAAAAAAAAATAAAAGAAAAAACCTCTTAGAAAAAAAAACACAAGTAAAAAAAAAACAACACTTTTTAATTTGTGTCTCAATTCTATTTGTAGATGCTAGTAGATAAATCCGTTTCTACGCTGGCAGAACTTCATTGGTTGGAAGAAGCTTCCAAAGAGTTTTCTTTGATAACATTAAAAATTCATCTGGAGATTTGACTTCAATTACAGAAGCTCACTTATCCCAGAGGCCTTGTGTAAATCGTTGAAGGGGATGACAAATTTCGCATGGAATGTAGTGGACCTCAACCAATGTCACTGATAAATAGAAGAGCTCAAACAGTTATTACTGTTAGGTGTGTACATCTACTTTATACATTGGTGCCAGAGTCAGCCTGAGATTGGAGTCAGGTCGTATTTAAAAAGAGGAACAGAAAAGAATGAGAGGACACTATCTTAAGCCAAACTGCAAAACATCATGAATATTCACTAGTGGTTCAATTCTTGACAGTGCAGAGTGGCTATAACAGTTTTTTTACAGCTCTGCTTCCTTTAAGACATGATTCTAAAAGGCTGTATTTCCCCCTAGGTTCTTCTCCTTGTTGTACCCCAGCTAGGGTTTTTATCTAGTGTGTTATTATTCTGGTTCTACTGAGCAAGAGCAGGACTCTTTTGGAAGGCTTTCAAGCACACACTTTCGTAAGCCCACTTGTTTTTTTCTGGCTTTTATGAATTAAATTATTTTTACATTTATATGGTGACATATAAATACTAATTCTCCCCTTATGACAGACATTCTTCATTTTTGTACACTAGTGAAATACCTACACGACTCTTAAATACCTCCAGGCATGGGGACACCACCACTGCCCTGGGCAACTCTATTCCAATCCCTGACAACCCTCGCAGTGAAGAAATTCTTCTTAATATCCAAACTTCTCTTGGCACAACTTGCAGCCGTTTCCTCTTGTCCTATCACTTGCCGGTTGAACAGACCAATCCTCACCTCACTACAACCTCTTTAAGGTAGCTGTAGAGAGCAATAAGATCTCCCCTCAGCCACCTTTTCCAGGCTAAAAAGCACCAGTTGTCTCCAGATCTCCCCAGCAGATCCTTATTTACACTTAACGTAAATCTCAGTTAGTAGAAGAAGCTTCTTGTCCGTTCTGAAAGAAGCACATCTGTCAAACACTGCATTTACTGTAGAATATTCTTCCAGCTCATCACTCATTCTAGAGTCTTGGCCCAGAAAAAAAAAAAACCATACCAACACATTGCCATTTTTCTTTCTGTTCTGTTTACATACAAGTTTTAAGAGGAAGAGCTTGGAGTTTGTACACCTAGAATTCTATTTAAGGGAGAGCTTGGCATGTTAGGTGGTTTTTTAATTCCCCTCCTCTGAGTGCAGTCACCTTTCTTGGATGCCACTAAGAGTTTGCACTAAGTTATTACTTATCTTCTAACTCCCAAGATTTTTCTCTTTTTTTTTTTTTTTTTTTCCACTTATTCTGCAAAATGATTGAGATCTGTTTCATGAGAAACTCACCTTTACCAATTTAGGCACAGATCAAATCACGAAACAGTTTTCATGGAGGATAGGCATGAAGCAGTCCTACTGAAGACAGCTGGGCAGGGTTTTCCTAGTGGAATGGGACGGGAGGATTCGAGACAGAAGCGGGATCCACAGTCAGGAGGCCTAAGGAGAACCTGAGGAGAAGGGTATGAAAGGAAAGGCAAACCAAAAGTCAGTTCTAGTAATAAGTTATATCCACTTTTTCCTTAGTTGATTTTTTTTTTAATTTGCTCCATTGTGACAAAGCTTATTTCCCTAAAACAGTATGTGCTAGGCTTATGCTGTTTTTATTTTTCCTTGCAGTGGTTTATGACATTTCCTCATGCTGGCCGCTGAGACATGCATAATCCTAAATTTTCTGTAGTATTTTCCACTTCTTCTGGATCTTCCTTATAACAAATCTACTTTCCATCAAATACCTTTATTTTGTGGTTAAAGAGACAGATTATTAGGGGATTCATTTTGTGTCAAACCGTGTTAACCAACAGCTCACGTGGTTAACGTTTGCACTGATCATTGATGAAGAGCTGCATGTTGCTAATTTCTTCAAGCTTCTCATTATATTTGTTTACCCTCTCAAGGGCCAACACCAAGACTAATACCAGCAGCATATGTGGAAATCAGTCTTTTAAATGACAGCTATTAAACATTCCTGCTGGTTGGTGTCTACAGTGATTAGAATTGTGAACTCTGCCCATCTTGGAGGCATATTTTGAGCCTTGAACTGTAAGTCTCAAACCACTTACTGTGAGATAAGCAGCGCATTTCATAGAGTAACACACACGTCACTTCACATTCTTAAATACAGCATCGGTCTGTCCACCTAAATGCACCTGGTAGAGGCAAGGATAGGTAGAACTGAGGAATGATCTGGAGTGGATAAATATTTGACTGCCTCCAGTTTGGCAGGAGGCTCGTTTCGTTTCCGTAAATCGAAGAGATGTTGCGCAGGCAGCGTTAAGGAGACGTTTTCTGCGCAAGGGAAAATTTGCTAATTCAGAAGAAGGTGTTTTCTGCTTGAGTGTCAAAACGAACGCGTTCGAATATTTCTGTGATACTTGAAGTGGACCAACTGAAAAAAAATTGCAATTTAGGGTAGGGAAATGAAAGTGGTATTGCGTTGCTTGGTTATGTAATGTGGTTGTGCTTGAATGCAGCACGAGTAACTCTTTCCCTCTTAATATATAATTGGCTAAAAAATAGGATGACCCTTAGTTAATTACAGAGTATATTAGTTTTTTTTTCCTAAAGATTATTCAATTTGATATTTATAACATCTGTTTTAAATTTCAAACAACATTCCAGCTAAGAAAGATTAATTTAAACTGACGTAGCATAGCCAAGCTCCTGAGTCACGCTTCTGCTGTCAAGAAGGAAACTTCTTTTCCTTTCTATTTTATAGAATCTTGTAACATCAAAGGTAAAATTCTATTCAAAAATTCTTTTGCAAAAAGCTGCAACACCTCCAGGAAAACATGTTCTACTTCTCAAACTGACTTTGAGAAATAAAAACCTACAGTGACCATGGCGTTTGTAAATCCTTTAAAATGTACCATCTACCCTCAGGATATGAAAATCCATTTCAGAACTAATTTTTATGTTTGGCACTAGTAGGTATGACCCTAGCCAATTTAAAATGAATTTGGCGTGCAGCAAGAATGCTTCAAAGTATCCTAAAAATGAAGCACGTATCAAATGGCATTGAAATGAAGATATTAGTAACCGAAAATGCATACAAGTGCAAATTTTAGTTATCTGGTTTGTGCTTTCTTTTCGTACATTACAAGCATAGCACTGAAAGCTGAAGACTTGACTCCTCACTCCGATGATATTCCCACTGGGGTCATGTAACGATGGTGGGACTGGACCTGAAATGTCTAATTCAAAGCCAAATATATTTCTTAATTTTTTGTATTCTGTAAATGGTAAAAACAGATTATTTAAGTCTATATGGTCACGCAGTTGGACTAGATGATCGTTGTAGTTCCATTCCAAATGAAATATTTTATTCTACTCTACGAACTTTAGAAGGAAAAATAATGTAAAAATCGGTGTCTGACCTGTGCTATGTGCTCTTCTTACAGGAACTAAGGAGTGCCACGAACCCCACGTGGTGTCCCCCAGGGAAGTAGAAGACACTTCGACTTTACATCCTATTTTTTTGACAAATAGCAATAAAAAACCAAACCAGAACCAAAACAAATCCAGATCTTAGAAACCAGATCACTGCACTTCACACAAAAGGCTAACCTGTGAAGCTGCCTCTTGTGCCTGAAATCCTGTAGCTCCTTCTATAAAGGCAGAGAAAGAGCACTAAAGTTTTATGGCGAAAAACACCGTAGCAGCTGCTATAACTCGAAACTTGCGTTAAATAAATTGTTTCAAACCTGAATGGACTAAGATCAATCCAGAATTAAAAGGTGTTGAAAGCACTAAGACTTTTTCTCCAGGGCTCTGGTCATGCCTGTACTGTGAGTGAATAACAACCTGGTATTAGAATCGGACTTTGAAACCACTTACAACCCACATTTTTCGGTCTTGAAATACTTTTTCAAACCTATAAAGTCACCATACACCTCTGGTTTGGTGAATCAAATACCCTACACAAATCAGTGACACACAACTGCCAGGAGAGTAACGTGAACTTCCCATGCAATCCAAAGAAAATAAAGAGCAGGTTACGGCAAATAGTCTGGCTGGATCCCTCGCGTCGAAAGGAGAGTTCTAGCGTATTATCTGGAAGGACTCCGGTGCAATTCAGACAATTGTTTTGGCAGGTTGGCAAGAAAGGGTTGTAGTGTCATCATCAGCTGCTGTCAGGAGTGGCATTCCCTTCCCTGCTGTCTTCCCACGGCTGGCAGCCTGCGCACACGGTCGTGCCACCGGGTGTTTCCGCTTGCTGAGCTGGCTGACAGCTGACCCAACAAGAGCACAATTGCTTAACTTTGCGCATGTGCCTGAGATGCTTCTGCCTGGTGAGGCCACATTTGGAATCTTGTGTCCAGTTCTGGGCCCCTCAGCTCAAGAGAGACAGGGAACTGCTGGAGAGAGTCCAGCGCAGCCACAGGGATGATGGAGGGAGTGGAACATCTCCCTGGTGAGGCAAGGCTGAAGGAGCTGGGGCTCTTCAGCTTGGAGAAGAGGAGGCTGAGGGTCACCTCATAAATGTTTATAAATATGTCAAGGGGGAGTGTCAGGAGGACGGAGCCAGGCTCTTTTCAGCGATGTCCAGTGACAGGACAAGGGACACAAGCTGGAACACAGGAGGTTCCACAAAAACATTAGGAAAAGCTTTTTCCCTGTGAGGGTGCTGGAGCCCTGGCCCAGGCTGCCCAGGGAGGGTGTGGAGTCTCCTGCTCTGGAGACTTTCAAACCCCGCCTGGACGCGTTCCTGTGCGATCTGCTGTAGGTGATCCTGCTCTGGCAGGGGGGCTGGACTGGGTGATCTCTAGAGGTCCCTTCTGACCCCCAACATTCTGTGATTCTATGCTATAAAACAAGCTTCCCTGTCCTAGAAGATGTGTATAACCCCTCTGGGGTAGTGCAGACCACTTTAATGTCAGTAGCTTTCTTCTACATTGGCATTAGGGATCATAATGTTAGACTTTGTGAATAACCCGTCGGATAACTATAAATATGAATATTTATTTTCATTTTGAATCTAGTGTTTCCAGAGTGCCTAAGTAAGGTGTCTGCATGTCAAAAAGGAGACAGAGCTGTTCTGAGACAAAATTATTCCATGCTAAGCTCATTCGTTCCTTGGGCTCCCTGTTTCAGTTTCCCATCAAAGCTGAGCAGGTGAATCATATGTTCTACCCTTCTGCTTTCACTCCTGAAGAAGGACAATTCTTTGGCTATTAATTCATAGAAATAACAGGTCATCGTGTGTCAGGACTCCGAATGGCTTGAATGTCTTTCAGAGAAAAAATTATATAGCTATGAGCAGGCACTTAGAGTATGTGAAAAATTATGTATTTTGTTTCTAATTCATAAATTTTCTACAGACTCTTTGATCCATCTGTGTTAAGCAGATGCCATGATATGACTTTTATGAGGACTTTTGTACTTTTTTTTTTTTATTCATTGAGTAGGCCTCAGGAATGGCAAACTAAAACTTTCACTAATATTTGTATCAAAAAGGTTTTGTATTCTAAGTATGTTAAACTTCTTTTTTTAAAAAAAATAAAAGTTGCGTAGGCCTTACAGATGCCAAACTGACAGTTTCACTGATACTTTTCCCTAAAGTTTTATATCCTAAGTATGTAAACTTCTCTTGTTTTCCCTTAAACATTAATAAAGGTCATATTGCTGCCTGCTGAATCAACTATAAATATTTCCTGTGAGTCGGATTTTCTTTCCAAAGTTGCTGACCTGCCTTCTGTGGACGACTTTGGATCGGATGACCATCTGTGAGACATCTGGTAAGCTGTAATATCTCCCAGACAGGGAACATATCCTACAGTACAGATGCAAAAAGCTGAGGTAACCTTCCACCTTTGTACAAGTGTTCTTTAATAAACAGCAAGCAGTATATAATAAAACACTGATTGAGTTGCTTGGATTCTGTCCATTACTGCGGATAAGACCCACTTGTGAATTTGTTGAGCTTATGTTTGACTACAATAATTCAATTTTTTTCTTGCATATCTATCTTGCTTTCTTAGAGCGCTGTGTCCCCTTCTCTTAGAAAAAAATAAAACATAGCTAGTGTTGTAAACTGAGTTATCTCATCGCTTTCAGCTATCGCAACAGGCTTTAAGAGATTCATATTTCAGAAAGCAGCCATATAGATTTTACCACATATATATCCAAACGTGTTTGCTGGTTCTTCAGCTGTATTTTTACAAGTTATAGTGGTCTTACTTAAAAAAAAAAAAAACAAAACAAGCAAACCAACGCCTCAGAGCAATGCATACATAATATAAGCAACAAAGAAACCTCAGTGGTGTTAGAGGCTCCACACCCATAAATGCTGCATTTCAGGAAACTATCCAGTGGAAAAAAAGTCTCTGTATTTTTGCTTTATACCAGCACTTTCTGTAGACAAATTCATGCCTTCCTATAATGAAAACATTGATTTGGCTTGGTTTTTTTTTTTTTTCCTAGCATGATGAAAGTGATCTAGTTGGCAAAACACACTAAGCACACTACCCCACAGGCATTACGAGGTTTAGAATAAGTTATATCTTTTAAATTCAACCAGTAGGCTCCAGATCATGAAAATGTGTATTTTCCTTGAGAAGTATAAAAGTATAACACATCTTATGACATTAGGTAGTTAGTACCAGCCTTATCATGCTCATTAACATGGCATAATACATAGTCCTTCCGCATTTAAATCCTTCACCACTGAAGAAGAGTAATTCCCAGTGAATATCCTTGGTGTAATACACTGCAAAATAAATCCGTCTCTGGCACTTAACACTGTAGTTCCATGCAACATCAGGAACGGACCTGCTAACTACAGGTGTTACCACTGAACACAGACTTTCAACAAGTGCAACGTGACATGTTTGCTTGGCTTACTGAGAAGATGAGTTACAGGACCACGTTTCGAGTAGATGGACTTCCACGTGATTATGTTTAGATAAAAGTAAATCCGAAACGAAGATCTTTCAAGCAGTTCGGTATCTAAAAGTACTTCTTTTATTACTTAGAGCGTACACGCTGCAAATTCATTTCAACGCTGAGAGAAATAAAAGTAATTCACAGAAGCCTAAAGGTAAAAATGGTGTAGTTCCATTTTTATTTTTAGGTGGGAGAGCTGGTATTACAGCAAATAGAGAAAAGCACAAGTCTAGAAGCGTTATGTCTGTAATTGGTGCTTTATTCCTAGAAAACAGGGGAGCAGATGTAAGTTGATTTCCACCTTTCTAATAATCACTTCTGCTTCCTGGCTACTATTTAGCTGGAAAGTGTGCGGATGAGAGGGTGAACACGATTAACCTTCAGACGCCGTGTCCTGACCATGCACTAAACTGACCAGGCTGCAGCTCTGCCAGGATTTTCTTAATTGTCTTAGACAGCTGTGGTTTCCATGATCATTAGATTATGCTAAGCCGTACAGCATCTAGTACAGTCTGTACTTTCATAACTTAAAACACTCAGAAAATAGTCTCTGCTCCTCAGCAAAATCATGCTGCAGCTACCGTGTCACCAGAAATAAAGTCTGCAGCAGGTCTTCAGCTTGCTTTAATATAGGACTGAATCATCACGGAACTTCACTGATTTTGCATCAGAAATCCAATTAAACAGTGTTTTCTAGTCCGTCCAGTGGGGGAAAAAAAAAAAAAAAAAAGCTGGTTTTCCCTTCCTTTATGCTGCAGGCATCCAGAAATTACAGGATATTGGGTCTGTGGGCTTGTCTAAACTAACGTCACATCTAAGAACTGAGGAAGGTATCAGGAAGCAGTTATTTGAGTGAAACCAGACACAACAGATACCATTTTCTAAACTGTAGCATCAGCTAAAAAAAAAGTCTGCTAAGAAAGTCGTGCCTTGCTGATGCGTCCCTCTTGCTGCAAAGCCCCCAGACGTCTCTGGAAAGAGCTACCGCAAATCAAGCGCGTCCATCAAACCTCGTGCACGTTAAGCCAGCTGGCACTGGGACAAGTGCCTAAACAAGGCACAAGCCAGCAGGGAAAAAGTGCCTCACCGGTGGAAGACAAGTACATTTACAACAGGTCTGGTGAGTCTGTGACAGGCACCCTCACTGCGCATAAGCAAATGCCACGAGCAGGTAGCGGAAGTCTGGTGCTACCACTAATTCATCTTATTTGCATATGAATACCTCTGATCTGTAAATCCTTTCCATATCTAGTCCTTATATCTTTACTTTCTTATCAGATATTCTCTCCCCTGGCTTTTCTGCCATGCCAGCTGAAGTTTTTTTTGCCACCACACCTGAAATTAAGCCATAGTCCTACCGTCAGAATAGCATGGAGGTAGAGGACCTCTTACGAATTGTGAGACTGAAGCCACTCAGCCTCACGCACTGTCCAAGTATAAAAAAGAAAGTTCCTTCCATTAGTTTTAATGAATTCTGGAAAAGTTGCATGAATTCTAAATACGCCGGAGCGAGACTTTCTTTTACGCAACGTTTCTATAGAATTTGTCACAAATAGTTCCAGTCTGCAGGTATTGCTTCGAGACAAGAGAACAGTAAAGGAAGGTCACACTTGAGGCCATCAATATTGAATATTCACAGCAGAGGTTCCAGTCTGATCCAAAGATCAGGATAGTGTGAATATATTGAATAAAACCTTGGGTAAGTCCTAAACAGTTTATGTTTATTATGAACTTTTTTTTTTTTCCTACGAAAAAGTTAACCTACCTTTAATAAATCTACCAGTGTGCAGTATGGCTTCTTGCCTCTTTGAGATTAATGATGTATTGATGAGGTGTTATCTGTGCTATATGTGTGTATTAGCTTGTCTTTGGTTCAGAATAGGGCGTTTAATTCCCCTCTGTAAAGTGATTAAGTTTCTTCTTTAATCTTTGACGGTTTTTCACCTTTGGAGCCAACAGCTGATGTAAACCAAAATTAATTCTCTTCTGAAAAACTCAGTTTAACTGCTAAAAACCCAAATCTCTTTAGTGGTATTTTAATACTGTTTAAATTAATCTCATTGACCCTTATTTCAAACCATTCTACCATTGAAAATGACTAGTCCCCATGCAAGAAACAGAATATATTCTGATTACTGAATCTGATTAATAATGGTAATACGGATCCAGAAAGAATTCCAGCTAGGACAAATTTGCTGACTGTAGGCAGCCAAATTTAATACGAAATTTGGACATATATCACAGTTACTGAAACTGGCATAAATCTGTTTTGCCTGGCTTATCAAGAGTACTATTCAGGGCTGATATGCACAGCCAAAGTACTTCTGGAGCTCCTCTTTTACAGGAAACACAGCAGTCAGCATCTCTTGGCACTCAGGCATTAAAGAATACTAATGATACTGCGGAGCACGTAAGGAAGAACATACCCTATCCTATTGCCAAACTGGGAAAAACTGGCAAAGAAAGCAACTGGTGGAATGTCAAAGCTTTTCCGATTCACGAAAACCCGTCATGTCGTCACCCAGCCCATGACAAACTATAAGCGAGGAGGACTACGTGCCGTAAGACCTTCATCGACTCGTCCTAGCCCTAAAAGAGATCTGTTGCATCACTAGGGGCTCGGACTTCTGCTCCCACCAGTTGCTGGCACTGGTGATGATACGACAGCAAGGATGAAAAGTCCAAATAGGAGGAATGCACAGAAAATGAAGAGAAGACCACAGCAGGGTGGTCCCGTTTTGAGATTTCCCAGCAGCTTTCTCAGCTGATAGTAAGCCCCTGTTCTACTCACTGTGGAATCATGCGTTATTTGTTTGACTCCACTTATTCCTTCGGGTTCATTATCAGTCTGTATCTGTGATGTAATCTTTCACAAGGACATACACGAGGCACGCGCAGGGATGATTCACGCTCACCCGTCTTCACGAAGCTCAAAGCTTCTGCGGTTAAAACTGAGCGATAAAGTTTTAAGAGAGAAGAGACATCCCGACACACATGTAATGAAGCATTGAAAACATCAGCGTATCTGTGGTCATCTGAGCAGGTGACATAAAGATGTTTATATCTGCACATTTTGCTTTGACAAAGAAATAACCGTTATTTCCCATTATAAAGCCTTTCACATGCAGAAATGCATAATTTATATATCCCAACTCCCTCTTATTAAGGGCCACATCACACACATATGACAGCAGGAGAACAATCAGTCCTGTTAGGAAAAATTGTAATAATCTTCACATTTTATACCAGAGTGGGACTTTGAGAGCAACAGAAAACGATTTTCTTGTTGAAATGACAAAAGAAAAATTAAATTTCTTTACCTAGACTATTTGGACTGACAAGCTGTCAGAACTGGTTTTCCTCATCCAAAAATGAGATGCTTGCAAACCACAAAAAGAGAAAAAAATCGTTGACATTTTTTGACCTTGAATAACTTCCTTATGAGTGAACTTTGGTAGTATCAAATCAGGACATAAACGACTGCATTCATTATGAGGGAACAAATTTTTTTATTTCTCATCTTAACATTTCATAGCAAATTTATTAGTCCTGATCTTCCTACAACTGGCATGGCTTTACTGCATCTGAGGATATTCATATCATAATTGGTAAATTTCCAAGCAACACAGTGTATAGATAGATTTACCTATAAAATACTCTTATTATTGATAAATGAGCTTTCCCTTTCTTCCATGTCCAAGGTGTTATCACACTGAAAATATGCTTAGAATTAGGCATATCTTCACCAAAATATATTGTCTTTATTTTTCTTTTATACCCACAGAACTTCAGGCCTTACATAAAAAAAAAAAAAGAGGACTAAGGACTTCAGTTATCTAAATAACAAAGACTTGATTTGCATGCAAAGACCTTGTATTCCCAGCTTATGTGGCAAAATTACCTCGTTAGGCAGGAAATTATAGGAATGCATTGTTGAGACTTTCTTCGAATGTTTGTCTAATTAAGGTATTACAAAAACCTAGCATATAATTTGGAAAATGTAAACGCAATTTCCAAAGAGCAATTTGGCAAGCGAATCTGCTGGCAAAGCAGAATGGGCAAATAGAGGCAAATAAATGCAAAAAACAACAAACAAAAAAAAAAAGGTAAGTTGATGGGTATGTGAGGAGATCATAAGCCAGTTATGAGCCAACAGTAAGCTTTTATTTTAATTAGGGCTTTGTACAAAACAGAGTTATGACGCTCACACCAACTTCATAATTATGATACGGGAAAAACCCCTCACAAAAGCAGTCACTGTGCCTATTGGGATATGAATTCTCCGTCCTGAAATTTCCTCCACAGCGTGTAGTAAGTGGAAAGTAAATGTAGAAGAGCATCTCAGGACTCCCTGTGTTGCAGAGTTTGCCCAAAGCATGTCTAACGGAGGCATAGCACCGCGACACACCCGTCAGACGGAGCAAACAAAAAGCACGATGCAACTGGACGGCTCAGCCCTGCTGTTTAGTTACAGACAATTTAATAAAGCCTCCAGAGGATGTGCAGAATGGAAAACATCTGTGCCCACTGATCTATTTAGACTGCTCTGGTGTTTAAAATAAGTATCTCGGACTACGAAGCCACCGGGGAATTACGTGGAGAAAGATTCTCGCAAAGGAACAGACTTGGGGATGATTATCACCTGCATTTATTTACCCACCTCAGGTGCTTACACTGGGAGCTTAGGACTCTGTAGGCGACGAACGAAAAACTCACTTTTACATGACAGATAAGATATTTCTTAGGGAAAGTGACATCCGAAATAGCAAGGTGATTAAAACAAGCTGGTGTGCAAATGCCTGGTTGGACACATTGGCCACAGCCAGAAGTCTGCTCCATATAAATACAGGGAGAAATGAATTTCTGTGGGATTTCTAAGTAGGCTAATTCAGGGTGTGTAGGGGTATTGCAATAGGTGAGGCGCACTAATGAAGTAGGTATAAGGAATATGCAATCTTTATAAAACCAGCTCTTGAGGGTCAGGCTAGGCAAGGCACGTAACATTTCTGAGTTAGGCTTCTCCTGCTTTTAAAAAGTAAAACCCAATTATCAATTCCAGCACGTACTGTAGGGAAGCAAGAGTCCTCTGACAAGGCTGTGCTTATAAATAGCAGATGTTGAGAGCCTCCTGGACACAGGATAATCTTCTTTCTCCCTGTTAAATTTGTGTCATCCTAGCAGCGGAACTAAGCCCTACGTGTTAGTATTTTACTGAATATGAACATGTACTCAAAGTTGTGACAGAAGAAATAGCAGTAATCACTAACTGTAAACTTGTGCTGTGGAAAGAGATCACATTTGCCACGTGCCACTTCCTCTTTCTGATTGTTTTTTTTTTGACTACAGATTATATTAGACCACTGGCCAGGCACAGAAAATGAGGACTAAGTTTTCTCTGAAAGCCTGAACTGGAGGAGAATGTCCCTGTCACTCCCAGCAACTCACTCCCCCTTATTCTTCTGTGTGCCCAACGTCAAAGATAATCCATTTCAGAATGGATCCCAGGAGCTGGATCAGGCTCAGTGCTCGGCCAAAGAACTTGATGCAGAGATTAGTAAGTGATCTTCTTCAGCCTGTTATCTTATTTGTAGTCATGAGCATAATCTCATTTTCTGCCCCAAAGCCAGAAGTCTGAGACTTTCAGCAGTCTCAGAGGAAAGCTATGCCTGAGTTTTTTCCTGATTTGCCAGGCTGGCATCAGTGATGGGCAATGCTCCAGCTACAATGCTCGTACAGCAGGTTTAAAGGATTGCCACACATGGTACTACGTCAGTGCATGCCCATGTAACTGCCCAGACCAGAAGTGGGAGCAAAGAAATTCTTGTCTCTGTAGCTCTCTTCACGCTAAATTTTGTGCCCTAGTGCTGCTCCATTTCTACAGAGGATTTAATCTAGAGAGGGAGGACACCAGTGGCTAATGAAAACAACGTGGGGTTTTTCTAAGTTGTCCTCACACAATGATCCATTTATTATGAAGCATCTCACAACAAATTGTGTCCCTTTGTAAGGGTGATAGCTTCTGTATTTTGGTCACAGCAACCCCATGCAACGCTACAGGCTTGGGGAGGGGTGGCTGGAAGGCTGTCTGGTGGAAAAGGACCTGAGTGTTCTGATCGACAGCCAGCTGAGTATGAGCCAGCAGTGTGCCCAGGTGGCCAAGAAAGCCAACGGCATCCTGGCTTGTATTAGAAATTGTGTGACCAGCAGAAGTAGGGAGGTGATTGTCCCCCTGTGCTCAGAACTGGTGAGGCCACACCTTGAGTATTGTGTTCAGTTTGGGGCACCTCAGTATAAGAGAGATCTCGAGGTGTTGGAGCGAGTGCAGAAAAGGGCGACAAAGCTGGTGAAGGACCTGGAGAACAGACCCTACGAGGAGAGATTGAGGGAGCTGGGACTGTTCAGTTTGAAGAAGAGGAGGCTGAGGGGGGACCTCACCGTGCTCTACAATTACTTGAAAGGACATTGTAGAGACGTTGGTACTGGTCTCTTCTCACAGGTCATTAGGGACAGAACCAGGGGGAATGGGTTCAAGTTGCAACAGGGCAAGTTTAGACTGGACATGAGGAAGAAATTCTTCACAGAAAGAGTGGTCAGACACTGGAACAGACTGCCCAGGGAGGTGGTTGAGTCACCATCCCTGGATGTGTTTGAGTGTCACTTAGGTGTGGTGTTGGGTGATATGGTTTAGGGGTGAACTTGTAGTGTAGGCTTAATGGTTGGACTTGATGATCCCAAGGGTCTTTTCCAACCTGAACTGTTCTGTGATTCTATGATTCTCAGCCTTGCTGAGACCTAGATCCCTGAAGGGTTTGCAGCGCTGTTCAAACAAGTTCTCTTTCTGCTAAAGACAGAGAACCTGAAGGAGGAAAAAAACCAGCCATTGACTCTCTGTAACAAGTGTTCCAGGCTCTCCTGGACAGGAACTGGCTTTCTACTAACCAATCATGCAAACGTAACTGAGCACAATCACTTTGAGTGTTGCTGGGCAAACAGGAGGATGCTGCCTGTGTTCTAGGACACCCACAGCCTATAAAGGACAGATCTGATCCTACTTATCATGCTATTTTTTAAGCATCTCACAAGAATACCCAGCTTTTATAAAAAGACTAGTGTAAGCATGCGTTAAACAAGCTTCAGCTAATTTCTAATAGAATTAAATAACCTGAGAAACTTACTAAAGAAAGCTAATCTTTCTGGCAGATTTAAGACACTGTCTTAGAAACTTTATCACAGCTTCTGTGAAATACAGTTTTACTTCAAGCATGCAAAAGAGCTGACGGGGAAAATAGACCTTCCTATATTTTTTTTTTCCTCAGTTCATCAGTTTTCTCACCTGACAGAACTCTTGTTATCACTAGTCTTTGGTGTTGTCTTTCAGATGCTGTCCAGGCTCCCACATTCTGCTTTAAACCTGGCTTTAAAGAGCATAAATCTAGAACAAGTCAAGCAGATACATAGATTTGTCAGAGAAAAAAAAAACCAAACCCTTGTTTTCTTCAGTATCAACAACTATGATGGTAGAGGGCGAGTAACCATTCCTTCTGCAAGGCTGTTTCTATAACTCCTGAAGATTTACATGAATAAAACCAACTCACAACGAACAATCTTCTCCTCGAAAAAAAGAAAATTAAACTTCCACCCACATTTTCCAAGTTTTACAGCAAAATAAGGAATCTTTTACTTCAAATGCAATAAAAATGATATGTGAGCTTAAACGGGATATTTAAATGCATCTCATATAAGATATTGTGCAGATGTTATCTAGTTTATTCAAATAAGATACAATAAATCATGAAGTTTTGTGGCACTATTAAGGTTTTCTGCCTTTGATGCGTTTAATGTAGTAAAACGAGCATTTCACGAAAATGCCAGCAGTTGTTATACTCCAGGTATACTGAGTCAGCTCTGCGGAAGATCCTGTGCTAAACGAAGTGAATGAAAGCAAGGATTCATTTTCTAAACACAATCTCAGCTTTCATATGATCTAGCATCCACTGAAATAATTTGAAGCACTCATAAGAGTTTTGCTGCATTTTAAAACAGGCCCCAGGCAACTCATCAAGGCTTCCTTGAATCCACTTAGAGAGTCTTTTCCAATAGCAAAATGGTAAGAAACGTCTACCAAGAGCGGACTCATTGTTCCATCTTGTTCACTACTTTGCATCCAGCTAATGACAGGTTTTGAGGGAAAAGCAGCAAGTGTTAAGATTGTGTGATGAACGCTCCCGGTTCTGTGCGAGGGAAGAAATGTATTCCTCGATGTTCCGCGATTGGCACATCGTATTGTAAGTTTTGCCCTAGTTGCTGCTACTGCAAATGCCGTCCCTGTTGAACTTGATTTTTTCCATCTGTCCGAAGAGTAGTCCGTGCCACTTAACTTCATAGGTTAATTGCATGTTGGAATTTATTAGCCTTTTCAATGTTTACAAATCAAAGGCCACTTTCCCTTCCTGGGCTATTAACTACATGGATCATAAACAAAATGCACAGCAAAGGCAACTTGGCAACTGCTGAAGTATTTCATCATGAGCCAAATTGATGTTAACGGAGCCACGCTAACTCACCCACTTAGGAGCTCATAAACTCACACAGACATTTGTTTGCTGATTTTCTAGTCTACCAGGAGGTCTTGTATTGATGATAGCGGGTCTAATCCCACTTTCCTTGAGTGGATTCCTCAGTGGGATGTACATTTGCAAGAGCGAATGCTGCATTTTGAATTTCTGAAGATCTTTGCACTGGGAACTGACAGCTTTGACATTCCCCTGTGCCTTAAAGAAGGAATATGTATTTATAGAGAAATTATATATATATATTTATAGAGAAATTTCTTGCATAAATATGTGCTCCGTGTGAGGCTGCAGTAAGGCTATTGCTTGATTGTTAACATTTGCTTTTGCCCTTCCCACATATATTGAATAAATATATATATAAAAATATATATGCAGGTATTTTCTGACACTCACTTCAAGTCCACTGCTTCCAGGTAAAGGCAGAATGGCTGAGACCATGGCCAAGAAGGATTTATTGTGAAATGTGAAGGAATAACTTTTTAGATATTTCAGTATTTTTAAAGGTCTAGTTAATAAAAAGTAGAAATAATTTCATAAAGATCTGATCCAATTCCAGAAAAGTAAAATACTGAAAAAGCCATTGTTAATACCTGCCCAAACTCCTTCTTTTTCCCCCTTAGTTCCTGTAAAACCAGAACAATTTAACAGATATGAGAAGATTTGCTCTGAATTTATGCCGTAACAAGAGAAAGAACTTCCTGTCCCTGTGTCCCCACCCCTTTCTTCTTTCTGTTGGTTTGGGGAAGGGGTTCTTTCTTGATAGTCTTACGATGGAGGTATTCTTATTCTCTAAAAGATTGCTAAATTGTGCTAGTAGGATATTCCAGCATGACAGTATCAGCAGGCAGCACGATGAATCATGCCGTGGCAAGGATCTGGAAAAGACAAATCTCACTAAGAGGCAGCACGACGACGTGTTTTCCGATCAAGAGGCATTCAGCGCAACCATAGCTTAGAAGATTTCTGGCAGGGATTTTTATTTCCCCTGAGTCTTCTTTAGGGTATTTTGACACTGGTCGTATCGAGTTGGTTTATTCACGTCTGTGTTTCTGGAATGCCGTTACGACAGCTCTCCCTGACACTTAAAATCATAAAGAGAAAAAATCCATTTCAAGTATATTTTGTATTAAATCAAATACAATGTCAGATGAGACAGCATTAACAATGCCTCCCGAATAAACAGTAACTGCACAGCATCATCTTTAATGCTGGGTTGGGTTTTTTTTTTGTGGGTTGTTTTTATTTATTTATTTTTTTTGTCTGGGCTTACTTCAAGCATCAACTAATTCAGCTACATCAGAAACAAAAGAAACACTGTTTTAAACTGTTAGGAGGAAGAAACCAGGCATGCGAACTCCGTGCGTTAGGGGAAGGGGGGGGGAAAAAAAAGGGAAAAAAAAAAAAAGAAAAAAGAAAGAGCTGGGATGTTGAGGCTCGTAGCCGTTAGAGGTCACTATTAGCAGGGAAATGCAAGACCCGGCCCCCCAGCGAGGCTTGGAGAGGGAGCCGGAGGGTCCCTCAGAACCGCATCCTCCACCCAGCGCACCCTTAGCTTGTTGGGGGTTATTTTAGAGCAAGAAGGGATAAAAAGGAATTTCTCCCAGTACTTGATCTGGATTAACCTTTCTGAGTGTTCTCTCTGTGATTCTCTGAGCAAACTGACCCAGGCAGGGGCGCAGGGGGAGTTCCTCTAGGTCTGGGTTGTTTAATGCTCCTGCTTTCTCGTATGTAATAGTTGAATCCGCGATTCTGGAGGATTTTAACTTTGCAAGAGTCAGGAGGTTGCTCTGTAAATTTGCAGTCCGTGAGGTCAGGAATATCGAAAGAACGGAAAAAGTGGGGAGGGGAGCAAGGAAAGAAAGAAGCAGTTGGAGGCTGGAGCAACAAAGAACTCATCTTTAGGACTTCACGCAGCTGAGGAGGAGGTAGCAGGGACCTCCTTTACCATTGACATTACTAAACTATTTTAACACTAAAGGCAATCTGTCATTTTGTGTAAATTCTCTTCTGCTTCTATAAACACAGCCGTAATCAATTAAAGACCTACTTGTGAAGGAGCTATTGTGTGCAGTTCCATTCAGACATTGCTGAGTTGTCTTTTAGACAGCCTGTGGGGAAACACTGGTAAGGTGATGGGAAAGTTCAAAGTGCCTAACTTTTCAATGTGGATTTTGTTATTGAGACTTCTTTCTGTCTCGGGTTTCTTTTTTTTTTTTTTTTTTTTCTGTATTGCTTATTATAGCCAGGGCGAAAAATGGACGATAGCTCTCTCTATGCATTTAACATTTATAGCATGTTCTGCAGGGGAGGTTCTGCAAATATTTCAGATGAGTCCCTTCCCCAGGAAATTACATTTTGCGTGGCAGCAAAGATTTGGAAAGAGTGAACAAAACCTATAGAAACTACACCTATAGAAACTACCACATATATACCTATTTATAGTTGTGCACACGGGCTCAGTTCCTGACACACGAAGCCAATGCAGTTTTGTGGAATGAAATAGAGCCTGATTTACAGTAGTGTGAAGATAAGCATTAATCTCTGACACAAGCCCGTCAGAAAGTCAGAGTCCAATTTCATATTGAAAGAAACAGTCAAACAGATCATTGCAACAACTCAAATTAGTTTATTTTTTTATTATCTTTCTATTGCACTTGACCACCTGTGCCTTCAGAGCCCATGAATGTTACTAATCTTTGCTGAAGCTACCAAAATAAACAAAGAAACTTGAACTTAACCTTGATTGTTTTATTCTCTTTCACTTTTCTCAATGAGGGAAAAGGGAAAAGGTAAGGTTAAACAGAAAAGTGTGGATAAGGAGACCAAATTCCTTCTCTTGTTTTATTAGCGTTTTTTTTTCCCCCTGAACATTGGCATGGATTTTAGGGACATGAGTAAGGACAGGAAAACTGAAATCCAAGCAGAGTTTAAACTTTTGCCCATCTCTTTATGTTCGCATTAAAAATAAAAGTAATGGAATTTTAAGAATAGGCCCTATAAAAGTAAAATTTTTAAAAGAGTAGAGATCTAGATATAGCCTGCCTTAAAAAGTAGTGAAAAATTATAGATTTTGACAAATGTACTTCTCTTCCAGTGCCTTACCATCTACCAGTTAAAACGAACAGCAGCATTTTCTAGGGCTCTCAGGGCAGACTGAAACCCAGTCGTGTGCTAAACTAGTGCTAGCCAGCAAACTCTCTAAACTTCATTTTTCTTTGAATGACAGCTTTTTGGAAGTTATACAGGAGAGCCTTGGTGCAAATACCAGGCACTTTGTAGATGAGTCAGGACACCTTAACTAAATCCATTCATTACCCTGTCCCCATTGGGACACGCAAAAGTTGCCAATTTGATGTTGGTAACGTGGATGCTGCATTAGGGAATTGGCTAAGCCTGCCAGAATTCATTCCTGCACTTTAGCAGCCACAAAAGGGTATTTCTCTGTCGTCTGTAATTGATTCAGAGCCAGGTCCCAAAAGGACAAGCTTGCTTTTGTGTGCCATCTATACCAGGGTCTAAGGACACACAGTGCTACAACTTTTTTTTTTTTTTAAAGTTAGATCACAGGAAACATCTTTAAAAAGAAGAGAAATAAAATAGAAAATGTCATAAATTATACTCCTGAGCTTTCTAAGATAGAGTATTTATTAGCTTTATTAGCTTTACATTCTGGTCCATACTTTCAGAAAACAGTCACAGTCAGTTTATTATAATCTGGGTATTTAATGTCAATAAAGTGTTACCGTTTGGAGATTAAATGGAGCCTGAAACCAAAACAGAGAAGAAATGTATTTGTACAAAAAATAAAATCTGCAGCGCTTCAGCTCCCTGAGCACAGTACTTATTTTCATCAGTTCATATTCCGGTCAGATATCTCCTTCCTTTGAAAAACAGGTTGAAAAAACTTTTGAAGGCTTCTCCCATCTTCCCTTTACCCATCTGGTTACAAATTTACTAACGTCATTAATCATTACTTTGTGTTTAATATTTGCATGTTCTGCATTTAGTGCACAACGCATTAAAGATTTCGTGACAGTAGATCAAATACTCCCAATAAGGCTTATGAAAACTTACACTCTTTATGAGCATCGCCAGTCCATTCTGGCAACATTCTCAACTCGTTCTTTCGAAAATATCCCAGAAATTTGACAAGCAGTACTCCTAGACTCGATAATCCCAAGAGTCTTTTCCAGCCTGAATGATTCTGTCATCTATGATAGCAAAATTGTTGGCCAGTCTCAGTATATTCTTGCAAAAGTGGTTTTCCTATGTGCCTGCATTTCAAATGGTTTTTAAAACACCAGGGTATTCTCACATCTTGTAGTCCCAGTTTTCACCCTAGAAGTGTCTTTAAATTTGTTGAGGCACGCATCCTCTGTCTGAACTTGAATACCTTCATTGTATCTTTTCCTTGTATTCAAGTACCAGTATATTCTATTAGAAATTATTAGAAACTATTACTAGCCATAGAGGCTTATTCACATGAAAGCCTACCAGTGCTATAATGCCTCGGACAGAGCCAAGAACAGAGAACCTGTGTGTGGGAGGCTAATCATAGCCCAAACCCAACGGTTTTAGTGGTGAAGCCTTCCTTCTCCTTCCCACCCACTCAGCAGGGGGGGAGCGAAAGAAACCAAAAAGGGTGAGGCCCAGTCACTATAAACGTTCAGCTGTTTAATGAATGTACCATGGCTTTCCCCTACTAACTGCAAGGCCTTCTCGAGCAGACTCCAAATTCCTGCTGAAATGAAGACTTTCTTTCCTGGCCTAGGCCTGGCATTCCTGGGAAACAATGGCCCTTTTCAAGCCTCCTCTGAAATTTCGCAGGTGAAGGGAACGGGGCAGTCATTTGATCCCATCCACAAGGAGCCTGTTAGCACTTTAAAAAGTGAAGACAGAGTCTACCGTGGAAGCACTGGCGAAAACTGGTCAGTGACTAAAAGGCCTACAGCTCGGGAGACTCCTGCAAAACATAAATCAGTTTGTCTTTTACCTCGTCCTACAACGTCTTTCTCAAGGTTTTTTTTCGAGCATGGGCTACACAGCCCACAGACCTCAGGAGACAGGTCTCTAAGTTATATTACAAGCTGTGGAACACTGACTTTTATGCTTCCTCTAGCCAGAACTTGACTCTGAGAAAATACAAATTGAAGGAAACTGTTGCCGGGATATTGCATAGTGTATGGAGAACACTTAGAAGTCATGTATGACTTCGGGCTTTTGAAAAGTTCTTTAGTGGCCTTGTTTCAGATGGACAAGCATATCAGTAATTCCAGTTGATTGGCTGTAGTAACATTCTCAAAGTGATTAGAATACATTCAGAAATATATTCAAAACATTTAAGAATGGGATGCCATGAGTGCCACCTATGCGGTGATAGTACAATGCACTCAGAACATAAAAACATTGGGTTTGCAGATCCCGCTTACTCGAAACATCCAGATACGGTATTCTGAAGGAACACAAGGGCCCTCGGTTCTGTGAAGAGAACTGCAGAATGACAGAAGCCTCCCAAATGATTAGAGGGATAAAAGGGAAGTATTCAGAATTAGCAGTTCTAAAGCTGGACTGTGTCACCAGTTCGTGTTATAGGAGATTCTTTTCTGACTATTGTTAAAAAAACCAACCAAACCAAAGCCCTCAAAACACACACAAACAAATCACAACTCACTTTCACGTAGTAATTGTTATATTGGAAAGTATTTCACCTCTAAATTCACAGAATTTAGGCACTCTCTGCCTATGACATGTGATAGAGAATATTATGTTAGTTTTTTTTTTAGGAGAACTTGAAGGTTACTTGAATACTGAAACTCTTTAATTAAAGAGTTCACATTTGAACTACTTTCAAACTTGGGTGAATTAACCAGGGTCATTTGATAAATAAAAGTACCAGCAAGGGGGCAATATACATGCTTGAGACAAGCCAAATAATGACTGACTAGTAGAGAGACCAATATTTCATAAATGCCTCTGACCTAACTCCTCCAGGCAGGGGAAAGTTGTCTGGGTTTTATTCAATGTTTATTTTGAAACAGCTATTTCCTAGTATTACAAGGGGAAACTTGCTTCAGTGTTTCCTTCACTTTCTACCTTTGCACCATAACGAACACTAGTGTTTCATTGCTTTTCACCCGTAAAAAAGTCCAAATTACTGCCACGGAAGACATTCTTGTTTAATGTGTTTTGTGAGAACCAGTGAAGAAAGTTGTCCTCTCAAGTGCAACGGAAAGTGAAAAACAATTAACTAAAACCCACTTCAACACTATGGCCAACTTGCATTTCCCTCTTGAGTCCAAATTTGCCCTTCAACAAAATGAGTCACACACACAGAATCGCAGAATGTTGGGGGTTGGAAGGGACCTCAAAAGATCATCTAGTTGAGCCCCCCTGGATCACCCAGAGCAGGATCACCCAAAGCAGGTCATGCAGGAACTCATCTAGATGAAGGTCTCCCTCTTCTTTATTCCAGCTCAAGTTGTTATTCAATTCCCTTCTCCTCAAGAACAAGTCAAGCTCACAGGTAAGCTGATCAAGGAATAGATAAAGAGAAAATTCGAGGCAGTTCATGTGACTAAGATGAAAGCCATTATCTTACATACCCTATCAGAATTAGGAGCAGTTTTGTTGTTAACATGCAGAGGATATTTTTCCATTTTAAGCCCATCTTGGTTTTACAACATAATTATGTATAGCCATTCCACCGAGATGTTTAAACCAAAGGGGAGTGAGAAAAATTTTTGAAGGGAAGCACAATTTCCATAACTTAACTGTTTCCTATATCCATCCTTCATTCCCTCTCACAGCATACATGTGTGCGGCCTTTTTGGGTTCTTGAAGGAAAAATCACCAAGGAAGAGAGGTTCATTGGTGCTCACTGCTGTAAAGAATAAACTTTGCAGTAAATGGGCATGCTGCCCTTGCCCAGGTCTGAGAGAATATTGCTAGGCCTACACCACAAATGCTCAGCAGTTAGTTTGCTGTTGTGAGGATACCAGCAAAATCATCGGTGGAGCTTATGTTACTGCTGCTGAATGCCTGGGCAATTATTATAATCGTAGAATCACAGAATGTTGGGGGTTGGAAGGGACCTCTAGAGATCACCCAGTCCAACCCCTGCCAGAGCAGGGTCACCCAGGGCAGCCACACAGGAACGTGTCCAGGTGGGGTTTGAAAGTCTCCAGAGCAGGAGACTCCACACCCTCTCTGGGCAGCCTGGGCCAGGGCTCCGGCACCCGCACAGGGAAAAAGTTTCTCCTCATGTTGAGGTGGAGCTTCCTGTGTTCTAGCTTAAACCCATTATTTCTTGTTCTACTGCTGGGCACCACTGAGAAGAGATTGTCCCCTTCCCCTTGACCCTCACCCTTCAGATATTTCTCTACATTAATGAGGTCCCCTCTCAGCCGTCTCCTTTCAAGGCTGAACAGCCCCAGTTCTCTCAGTCTCTCTTCACAGCAGAGATGTTCAAGTCCCTTGATGACCCTATGTCCTGGGTTTAGCTAAAAACCCAGTCCTGTTTAGTGATTTTTATTTTCTGACCCCCACAGCTGCCTCCACATCATCCAACTTAGCAGCTGAATGCTCAGAAGGAGGCCCTGAGAGAGAGTCAGCAAGGGCAGGGTGAAGCACAGTGGGAAGCTGCCAAGGGATTGCTTCTTGGGTGAACGGGGAACAAGGGAGCTCTGGAATGTGCTCACAGGACTTGTGCTGAGGTGCTTTCCAAAGAAAGTGGGTCAGCCATGCCACCCTCACAAAGCCCGGTCCAGTCTCCCGCAGAGAGAAGATTGTTTTATGCGGGCGCTCCACCCATACTGGCAGAGAAACAGGACTCGTTGGCACAGGGGAGGGCTAGTTGGTGGTCAGCTCTCCTTGAGGCAAGTCTGACTGAAAAGGCTGGAAACACTTGCAGAGGTATGTGAGGCAAAGAACGGTGTTAGAGTACTGATTTTTTGGTTGCTTTGTCATAGAATCGAATTTAGTAACTCCAATGCCGGGTAACACAAAGGGCTTTAGAATGTCCTGAATAGCTCTTTTGGCAGCCTTGGTCTTGCTTTACCACAAGAAATCCTCAAGATCTTTCCATCATTGTCATACCTTGAAGTTCCTTTTCAGTTTTTCTGCAAGTTTCCCTTTCAGTAGCTAGTTGGAACTGTTGATGGCTTGTGGCTCTGAAGAAATCAGGAGGAGGAGTACCTTGCTATTTGGGGTATCTTTAGTCCCATTCAGTTCCTTTATTTGTACGTGTGGAAGTTGGTTTTTGCTCGTTTACTGGAACTCTGTTTCACCACACTGCTGTTTGAGTTGGCAGCGCTAGACTTTTATTAGAACAAACGTAGGTCCAGAAACTGATGAAACAGAAATAGAAGGTTCACTGTTGTCTGCTCTTTTCAGGCAACATAAACATCATAGGATGCTTAAAAAAATTCCATGATATATCTTCCTGATTAGCAGTTAAAGTCTAAGTGGTTCCTTCTTACAGGCAAGATTAACCAGAAAGATTACGCTGTGCTTTGCTTAAACCTATTTATCTCTCTATTTTTGTTGTTATCATAAGTTCCCAGTACTTCAGAAGCATGCAATTGATGATATATCTTGCTTTAACGCTATGTGTTTCTGTAAGACTGATCGATGAATGAAATCCTCAGGATTTTAGAAAGCAGTTTACTGCAAGCAGGCTTCCTTTTCCTTCCTTTAAAGTAATGGAAAAGAGTGGTGGTGTGTTTTGGTTTTGATTTTTTTTTTCCATAAAAGAAAGAAAAAGAGTTTTAAACACTGAAAAGCCTATGTTCAAGGTTCTGTGGGAATTACAAGTAGGAAGATTAAAACGAATATCATTGATGATATCAGCTCTGACTTTGGCAGAATGTACTATTGGTGCTCTTGGTGAGACACACAATGCCTGTCTGTTAGCAGATACTTCAGATGTTTTCCTTCACTGGGCTACCCAAAAGCAGCTATTCTCACTTTTGAGTGCCAGCCACTGGCGATGGGCTAAATTTGTAGTACCCATTACCTGTAAAGAGTTCCAAAATAGCCACATGAAACCTGACTCACACAGTACCTCAAAACGCCAAGGCTGAGTATGTGCTGCTCGGACCCGAAATGTGCCCTCTCCTCCCCACCTCCCACTCCAGCTTTCCCCAACGATTCAAGGAGTAAATAGGGCCATTCATACAACAGAGACAGAGGAAGAATTTTGAAAGTTATAAAAAACTCCCAGTATGTAATGATACCTCCTACAGTGCTAACCACCATGCTAACGATGAAAAAGCTACGCCCTGCGTGTGCAAACTGGCATCCTTTTTTACCGTATTTACTTTTTATCCTGCCACGAGGCTTACAGTCAGTGGTAAAACCCCCATTGGATCTAGCTGCCATTAGATTTCTCCAATCATGTTTTGGATCTTAAACACACATAGGTGCTTTTAAAACATAGCACTGTATATATTCCATCAGTACACTGTACCTTAATTGTCTCCCTTTCTCTCTGTCTATCTAATGTGCTACTCTAAAGGCTCTTTGGATCCTGGGATAGTGCCTGCCCATATGCATAGGTAGGCAGAGCTAGACTTAGCACAAACAACATTAAAAATCTTAATAACACTGTCCTGCAGAAGCGTCTAGTCTAGAATTATATCAACCAAAACCTATCATTCAACTCAAGTGTGGGTTTGTTGGGGCTGGTATAACAATTTGGCCATAAGCGAAGAGAAAAAGAGTTCTGCTCACAAGGCCTGTTCTCTTCCTACTGAGATGCTTTAAAGCTTAAGGTACCTATTTTTCCCTTACTTTTGCTCTCCCCATTCTTTCCTTCCTTTCCCCATTGGAAACCGTGCAAGAAGTCAATGCTGACGATAGGGGAGGGAGCAGAGTAATTATGGTCCTGTTAAAGTTCAAACCAGATTTTAGACAATCTGTAGCAGAAAACCCAAGATCGGAGGTTTTCTGTCAGAGTTGTTGGCAGGACGAATTGTTTTGGGCATGTAATGTTAGCAGTGTCCTCAGCAGATACTCTAGTTGTAAACCCACGCGGTAGAGGGTGGGAGAGCCATGAAGATGTATGGTGCCTTCTGGAGGAAGTGCTAAAGGAATCAAGTGAATATATATGCCTGGGTCCGTGAACAAGATGCAGAATGAAAATATGTTAATATAAGGTCCTTGTATTCTGCCTTCAGCTCTGTCTGCTTTGACTTTCCCCTTTATAAGATAACACACATTTGTCAGCCCATATGCACACACACACATGCTTAAACACACACGACGTGAGTGGATACTAAGTAAACAGCCCTACAGAGAGGGAGTACAATATTTCACTGACTGTAGAATGGAACCCAATTTTACTGGCAGACTTCGATGATGCTAGACAATAAAACATCTGTAAGTTTTGCTGCAGACTGTCTGGCTGGCAGTTTCAGCAGCTCTAATTTATTGTGAATAAATAATTTCCTGGAATCTCTGAGGAGTCATTTTAATGCTCTGGGAAAAAAAAAAAAAAAAAAAAAAAAAGTAAAAACCTGGCACGCCATTAAATTTGTTTTGAACCAAAAATATCCAAAACGAAAGAATTAACAAAACCCACCCTGATTTCAAAGACAGGACTTTGTGAATGTCAAGACTCCCCATCTCACACTGGTTTTATACATGACTAATTTGTGTTTCCTTCATCTTTATATTTAAAGGCATGCCAAATACCATCTGTTTGCAGTTTCTCATTCATGTGTTATTTCTCAGTTCCAGGCAGAGAAATTGTCCTTGTTAAAGAACTCCCGTATTTCTGCAGAGTATATTTAGACTCTGTTTGTGTTTCTATCCTACTGTAAATTGATTGTTACTTGTACCACGACGGTGATTAGACCATTTCTAAAGGCAGAGCGCTCTTGAAGCAGAAACAGAAATTCAAAAAGGCAGTGTAAAAAGCAACTTCAGAATATGTTAGAAGCCAACTGTAAAAATATAGGAGGAGTCAATTAGTTGATTCCGTTTTGCTGCCATCAGCAAAAAAAAAGAGAGAAGCTTTAGTTTCCACAGTTGCTGAGTACGTTTTTTCCATGAGGCACCTCACAGTTCTTGCCAGTGGGCTAACAGGAAAGTACCTATTGTGCTTTTATCCAATTCTTATTACCTTGATGTGTCCAAAAGATTCCAAATAAGAAACTGAACCAATATGAGGGGTAAACTTTTATCACTGATAGCATCACTCAGATATCTAACATCACTCCAAGAGACTATACCACTTCTACCATAGAAAATCTCCATCCAATCCACAGAAATATAATAAAGCTAAAATCTGCACTAGTAACAGAGAGTTATAGTGGAAAACACTGGGTAATTCTAATTGTAGGTCTCATTATCTGTATTGTCCAAAATGATTTCTATAGAGTAGTAGGAAACGTAGTGAGAAAACGACCTGTAAAACTGCATAGTAAATTTGAGAGGCAGAAAAAGGCTACACAGACACTTTTTTTGTGACTGGATAGCATCAAAAAGCTAAACACATATTCGTACACTAGTTCAGAGAGACAGAGGACCCTCTTCTTGTAGAGAAGCCACATGACCTGTTCCTATGTAGTCACTATTTCCTATCTGATGCCTGTCTTTACAGGGAACTATTTCCTACTTCAAGTGCAAAACCAGCATTACTAAGCTCAATGCTCAGCCGGGGTGAAAGCCTTCAACATCTTGGGGTGAAAACGGAAAATAAACAGGCTTTTGCTTGTGCCCTGGTAGAGAGCAGTTACCGCCACATCTTTTTCTTTCAGTTGGCACTAAGATTGCAAAAAGCTATAACCAACTCAACCATTTGTTGCTTTCCAGTAGTATGTCCTTCCATTGATTTCAGACCAGCTCAAAGAATGGTGTAGTGGTGTACGTAGCAAATCCAAGTATTCATACCAATAACCAACACCTTTTAAAAATAAATAGAGATTCTAGATGATTTTGTGATATCTGAACTACTTCTAGGTCATGAAACACTACGATGGACAGCTGGTGACTAATTCATCACAGACAGTTTTCTTAAATTAGTGTAAAATTTGGTGCTAGATAACCTTGTCAGTTTGTGGGTCATAATTTTTATGTTTTACAGTGTCACGCAAAAACCTGGATGTAAAACAAGCTGTCCAAATAGGTCAACAGGACCTGATAAATTCGGAGGTCAGTCTTATATACAGCACTCCAGCACTGCACTGTTTCCAGTTTTAGGTACTTCGTAGTCAATGCCTGTTAACTTGGTATTACCTTCGTATTAAATGTTATTTGCCTAATAAGCCGGTAGGACACTTGTATTTCTGTTAGGTTACAATTTATAATTTACTGTACTTCAGTCTGAGGAAATCCCATAGTTACTCAGACAATTCCTGAGACAGCCAGAGTTTTGAAGTGAAACTTCCTCTCCACATCTGTGAAGCGATCACCTCAGAAAACACCAAGTTGTCTTTTTCTGCTGTTCCAGCAGCTCTCAGAGTCAGTCAGAGGACAGTTGTAAAGGAAAATTGGTACACAGAATTTATCCTCACATTTGACCTGTCCCTATTAGCATCTCCCTTTGCTTCACGTTACTCATTTTTCTGACTTTCTCATGTATCTAAAGATGCACGGCCTTTTTAGCACTCCTGAAACACTGCAGTAGATCTTCTGGTTCAGAGATGATTCTATCAAAATATTTTCTTTTTCTCATAATGTCTTTTGTCTCAGAGATGGTAGTGTCCCTCTTCATTTACATGTAAGATTTTAAGTTTAGACAAGTTCCCTGGGATTGAGACTTGTTCAATCATGGAACAATAACAAAGTTGTGGTGACCTTTCTACCATGCATTGTTTTATTGTTTTATAATAAAACAAATATTTGTTACGAGGAGAAGAAAAATAAAGCAATATTCATGATAAAGGCCTCCAAAGATGAAGGACCTTGGACAATTCTGCAGAATCTCTGACTGGGCAACAAACATACATTTGAACCTGAAGAGATGACTGCCTGAAAGGTCACAGATTAAATGCATATTCTGGGTTGCCAGAATCAACATTTCCATCTTTTTCTTTTTTTTTTTTTTCTGTTCTGTGAGAAGAGCTTCTCTTACAGCTATGCACACAGGCTTTTACTGCAGCCTATTGGTTAGTGTTAAGAAAACAAAAAGTGCAGCACTCTTTTCAGAAAATGAGACTGGGAAAAAGCAACTCCTCAATTTACCTAGCTTTCAAAGACTCATCGATTTATTATTTAGTAAAAAGTCAGATTGAAGCCAGTGTGAATTCAGGAATTAGTAAGCCCACTTTCCAGCTCAGAATTAATCTTTTTTTCCCCACCTCAGTTCACTGCTGTGTTATTTTTACTTTACTGCTTCTTTACACAAGATGTAATCTAATGTATATATAGGTCTGTATATTCTTGATATTATACAAGTGATTCAAACTGTTCAAAGGAAACTCTGTCGCCTAGTAGTATTTTTAACAAATGTTTTGCAAACCAGCTAAGTTCAAGATACATTAATATAAGGAGCTTTAGTCTGGCAAGGATGAATGAGAGCCTGGAGAAGGAGCAAAAGTTAACCTCTGAGATCTGTCACGCATTGAAGCTACCCTCTGACCTTACAGTGAATAGAACAGCACAGATTAAGTACTGGACATTTTAGAAAAAGGTCTGCATTTTGTTTTGTTTTGTGTTTTTCGCCCTACAAGGCGTGAACGAAACGCATGGCACACGGCTGTCAAGTTTAGGGATATATTAGACTTTCTATGTCAAAGGAAGGAAAGAGACTCATCAAAAGGGGATTCAATATAACGGAATAGATATCTAACAGGCAGTATGAACATATTTTGAGAGGACACAGACTCATAATCCATATTGCATTACTTCTGCGGTAGTTACATGAATTTCTCAGGGGCAACATTTTTGATTAGAACAAGAAAAGATATTGATTCCATTGACTGCATTCCTTTTAAGCGAACACGACAGACAACGAGGCTAATTTCAGAGAAGTGTAATAATTATGTTCTGAAGCCTAACAACAGTAACCTACCCATGGTATCCATTACATTATAATCTGTTCTTCTGAGGAAAAGAGACTGTTTTATTACCCAAATGTTAAGAAATTAGTGAGGAGAAATTAGGTAGAATGCTACTATGAAATAGTCTGTTAAAAAGGCTCTATTTTTTCTCAGAAAAAAAAAAATCTTGACATATTTCTACATGTAAGTTAACATGTATGTGTATTTAATATTTCTCTTTCCAGTTGGAAGCAATTCTTTTGCATTTACAACACAGTTCTTAGCCCGTGGAATTCAATAAAAACATTCTCATCAACTTTAAATAGATTTTGGATTAGGCCTTTAAAAACAAAAAGACATGCTATGTAAGTCTCTAGCAGTGCTGTTTTGCTAAGTATGAAATCTTTTAGAAATCATTTTCAGAGCAATTTCTCTTTGCCTGAATGTGCATACTTTTTTTTCATGGTCTGTGAAGAAGTGCAGAGATGGCTAAAGCCAAAAGTTCGAAAAATTCAAGACTAAATACCTGGATATAATTATCATATAGATGCTCACTGATCGGTTTGCAATTGAATAAAATATTAGCAATATATTTAAAACACGTGACTGTCCTTATGGGTTCTTTTTAGACTACTACTACATAGGTTGTTGCATGTTTAATAGCAAAACTAAGGTTCTTTAAAATGCACTGCAGTGTGCTCTAGCAAGCTGTTAAAACTTTATTTTCTGGACACCATACATAAAGTTCTGGCATCCTTCATTCCTTTTTATGTTCCAAGCATTCATCTGTAAAATAATACAAAGATATTCCCTAAGTAACTGCTAGAAAGGCTGTGTATGGTAACGGCAGCTGCTGTATTTTTTTATGAGACGAGGAATGTTCTTTGAGATTTAGTATCTCCTTGACATTGTCTAAAGGGACTGAAAATCCTCTCCTCTTCGTTCTTAGGCTTTTGGAAACAGTCAAGAAATCGATATACAGTGAAGTATATTTTATATATTTTATTTGCTTGATTTCTATATGCACAAAATCTGTCATCGCTGTGACATAAAATAACCTAGAAGAAGGTATTAATGAGCAATGGAATGGTGCTATTTAGTGTCCGTTGTGCAAGAAATGACACTGAAATGATACCTAGACCGAATCTTTAATATTTAATACCTCTTCTACAAGAGGTATGTCTGTTTACTGGAAATGCAAAAAACCAAATCAGTAGAATTTACCTGTGTAGGAAGGCAATAGGTTCTTACTAAACTAGGTAATGCTATCTACTAAGATATCAGCTCCTGATGTTGTGTTAAATGCTTTTACCAGAAATGGACAAAAAGATAGGTAACAACCAAGTGTTTTCAACATGCAGAAAGGAAAATCTTGGTTACGTATTGAGGAAAAGCATTCAGATCATAAGATCTTGGAGAAATAGTGTATTTCCATCATAGGGAATTAGTTAGATCGGCATTTTTCAGCAATGAAATATTCAATCTCTTTCGGGTTCCAATCTAAACCTTCCCTGGTGCAACTTGAGGCAATCTTCTCTTGTCCTATGGCATTTTACTTAGGAGAAGAGGCTGACCCCCACCTTGCTACAACCTCCTTTCAAGTAGTTGTAGAGAGTGGGAAGGTCTCCCCTCAAACCTCCTTTTCCTCAGGCTAAACAGCCCCAGCTCTCTCAAACACTCCTCGTAACACTGATGCCCTTGACCCCTCTCCAGCTTCGCAGCCCTTCTCTGGACACGGTCCCACACCTCAAGGTCCTTCTTGAAGTGAAGGGCACAAAACTGAAGATTTTGAGGTGCGGCCTCACCAGTGCCAAGTACAAGGGAAAAGTCACTTCCTTGGTCCTGCTGACAACACCATTCCTGATCCAGGCCAGGATGCTGTTGGCCTTCTTGGCCACCTGGGCACCCTACTGGCTCACGTTCAGCAGGCTGTCCACCAAGAATGACCTTCCCTCCTTCTTCTTTGTGTAGGTGCTTGTAGAATTTTTAAAAGTAAAACGCTTTTCATGCAGGAGCTAATGCAGGGAGCTGTTTTGGACTTTTTACACGGCAAGACAGACTAAATAAATGAAAGACTCCCTCGTGGCTTTATAGAATGTAACATCCTCTTGAGTGGCAAAAATGCCCCAGGCAGAAATGAGATGAGCAAAAGAGCTTCTCAGTTATTTAACTGAGAAGGGTGATGTACCTTTAAGCGGCGGTTAGGAATCTTCGGCAGATCTCTGAACTGAACCCCCACTTCCTAATTTTCTAACCAATGCCTTCGCTGCAGATTTTCTGTCCTCTTTCCAAAATGCACAGTAAGCACACTCGAAGGGAAAATAAGTTAGCTAATATAGCTTCACAAGTAAGAGATGTATAAATTAGCTGGTAGACCAGAGTAGACATTTCATTTGGTTGTTACAGTTACCAAAATATGTTGTTTAGGACCTGCAAAATTAAGACAATACCTTGTTTGTTTAGCAGCACTGATACTTGTCACTCAGAAGTAGAAACTGGGATCATGGTAAGATCTAGCCCCAACTGGATTTTATTGCAATGACGTACAGAGCTGACGGAGATCGTTCCGAAACTGGAAATTACAACCCACAGGAATTAGAGGACTTAAAAAACCCTGGTGAGATGCGACATTTCTTAAGAACAATAGATTACAACATTTTTATTCTGTACTGATGTGGATAATTAATAAGTTGGGCTTTTTTTGTCATCCATGCATATAATAAATCAATATACATGTTGTTTCCTTATTCACCGAGTCCTTAAGTTCAGCAGATGAAAATGTCTGTCCTCCAGAAAATACACTTGACTAGAGATGACTGCCAGTGAACAGTAAGCAGCCAGTTCCAGTGAAGAAATGTGATGAAAGCAAATACCTTTTGAACTCCGAATCTTTATTTCCACTCTTCATGGAAATAAACACATTTATGGTTTGTTTATTGCTTGCAGAAAGAAAGCTTGTTCATCCTCCTCCCCGCCACCCCTTTCGTTTGCTGGTCTAGCTACCGAGTGGAACCTAATCACAAGATGTCTGTGTATATCAAGCAGATGTTCACTGGAAACAGAAAATCAACGTCTGGCATGCAGTTATATTGTGTTTTTAGCCTGTGCTGAGCACACTTACTTGAAGAGTAATGTCTTGTGCCACTATATCTGTATTTCACAATAAAGAACAAATGCCCACTTCAAGTTATGGATCACCTCTACTGTCATTCCACAGCAATCTGTCAAACAGATGTCTGCAAATGGCTTTAAGCTGGACTCCCTTTGCTTCTGAACCATAAGGAGGTATGATATGCTGTCTGTCTGGTATTCAGATATTAAATTTTGTTTGAAGAGCAGTTAGAGTGCCTTTGAATTAATTTAAAAACTCCTCTATAAAACAAGACCTCTGGCAGTTGAAGTCTGACCAATGGGCCTAACCGGTTTTCAGCTCATTTATTTAGCTGGTGGTGATTGTAGTAACTGCACTTTGTTTCCTGTGAAGTCAACAAGTAACTCCTAACTCCATGTGAAAACTAAGATGGGGCTTATAAGCTCCTCCATGGCACTGCACCCCTCTTAGGGTCAAGAGGAGTCCAGCTGTGGCCAGCGGTGTTCCCCAGGAATCAGGGCTGGGTTCACTTTTGTTCAATATCTTCATCAATGACCTGGACGAGGGGACAGAGCGCACCCTCAGCAAGTTCGCTGATGGTACAAAACTGGGAGGGGTGGCTGACACCCAGGCAGGCTCTGCTGCCACCCAACGAGGCTGGAGAGCTGGGCAAAAAGGAGCCTCATGAAGTTCAATAAGGACAAGTGCAGAGTCCTGCATCTGGGAAGGAATAACACCAAGCACCAGCACAGATTAGGGATGTCCTGCTGAAAGCAGCCCCATGGAGAAAGCCCTTGGAGTCCCAGTGGGCAGTGAGTTGTCCCTGGGACAGCAACGTGCCCTTGTGGCCAAGATGGGATCCTGAGGGGCACCAAGCAAAGTGTGTCCAGCAGGGCTAGGGAGGTTCTCCTGCCCCATTGCTCTGCCCTGGGGAGACCACCCCTGGAATCCTGTGTCCAGTTTGGGGCTCCCCAGTTCCAGAGAGACAGGGACCTACTGGAGAGAGTCCAAGGGAGAGCTACGAGGGTGATCAAGGGACTGAACATCTCTGCTGTGAAGAGAGACTGAGAGAACTGGGGCTGTTCAGCCTTGAAAGGAGACGGCTGAGAGAGGATCTTACCAATGTCTATAGATATCTGAGGAGTGGGGATCAAGACGAAGATGCCAGTCTCTTCTCAGTAGAATAACTGGTGTAAGTTAGAACATAGGAAGTTCCACCTCAACATGAGGAGAAAATTCTTGGCTGTGCGGGTGCCGGAGCCCTGGCCCAGGCTGCCCAGAGAGGGTGTGGAGTCTCCTGCTCTGGAGACTTTCAAACCCCGCCTGGACGCGTTCCTGTGTGGCTGCCCTGGGTGACCCTGCTCTGGCAGGGGGTGGACTGGGTGATCTCTAGAGGTCCCTTCCAACCCCAGCATTCTGTGATTCTGTGGTCTCTATCTGTTATTATCAAGAGGGACAGTAACGAAACAGCAGCAGCCATCCTTTCAGTTCACATTTGACACAAGCACTGAGTGTTCCATTATCTGCTTCAGTGAAGCAGAAAGAGGAGACCATCAGGGAGCTGGCTGTGCTCCCTAATTTTTTGTTCTTCTCAGGTTTGGATGCACTAGCGCAACCTGTGGACTGCTCTAACCTCTGCCAGCTGGCAAGAGTTCCCAGGAGACAGTCTGTCAGTGAGGGGAGCTATGAAGCAGCCCAGTGTTGCCACTTTTCTCTGGGCTGGTGCTGGGGAGTACCCAGCAGAGAGGGACCTGGGGGTGCTGGGTGACAACTGGTTGAACAGGAGCCAGCAGGGTGCCCAGGTGGCCCGGAAGGCCAATGGCATCCTGGCTTGTGTCAGGAGCAGTGTGGGCAGCAGGAGCAGGGCTGTCACTCTGCCCCTGTGCTCAGCACTGGGGAGGCCTCCCCTCGAGCCCTGGGTGCAGCTCTGGGCCCTCCCTTCAAGAGAGACCTGGAGGGGCTGGAGCGGGTCCAGAGGAGAGGCTGGGGAAGGGCCTGGAGGGAGAGTCCTGTGAGGAGAGGCTGAGGAAGCTGGGGGGTTCAGCTGGAGAAGAGGAGACTCAGGGGGACCTCATCGCTCTCTGCAACTCCCTGCAGGGAGGATGCAGTCAGGGGGGTCGGGTTCTTCTCCCAGGACGAGAGGGCCCAGCCTGAAACTGCACCAGGGGAGGTTTGAGTTGGGTCTCAGGCAGCCCTTCCTCCCGGAGAGGGTGCTCAGGCACTGGGATGCTCTGCCCAGGGCAGGGAGGAGTCACCGTCCCTGGGGGCGTTTAAGGAGAGGCTGGATGTGGCACTTGGTGCCAGGGTCTGGCCCATGTGGGGGTGCTGGGACATGGGCTGGGCTTGATGATCTCAGAGGGCTTTTCCAACCTCAACAATTCTGTGATTTTGTGATTCTGTGTGTGCACTGCCCATGGTGGGAGCATTGGTAGAGGAAGGCACTTTCACACTGACACCGATGAAGAAGTGTTTCCCAATCCTGGGCTAATAGTCAGCATGGGGAAATGGGACCTGCTTCACCTCAAATGGTATCAAAGCTGAGATACACCAAGTTTCAGTCCGTCTTTCTGGAGAAACTTGGAAATAAAAAGTTTAACTCCAAGCATTTTCTCATAGAGGTTCTGTACCGCATTTGTTGCAAGAAGAAACACTGTTCTACCATAGTAATTTCCAATGAGGTTCCCTTTCAAACCACAGACATCACCTCCATTTTATCTTGTACATTAGAACAGAATACTTTGTCAACCACAAAAAAAACCCCCAACAAACAGCCACAACACTGAGGGACCATCAGACAAGCAGAATATGGAAATAAAGATCTGTGAAATTCTGCATTAGCAAATAACATGTTGCATTTGTAGTTGTAAAACAACGCTTGTGGGCTGTCTAGCCAGCTGCAGACACTGCAAACTTCGCTCATACTAGAAACATTTACGAAACAGCCTGCTGAAAGCACAGTTATGCACAAATGCTCGTAGGATCTTCAGCTGAAATGACCTGTCTGAAATTGCCAGTTTACTCATGTAATCTCTGTCAGAGGTTTTGTATGCGAGTGGATAACAAGGTACGGATACTTGGGCTATGAATATGCTCTTTTCCCACCACAAAATTATATGGAAAATACGTTTCAGACATACCTTGGCAACTAGAAATAGAAATGCTATATACTAAATATCTAGTAATTGCCAGACTAGCTCCTTAGTGAGCACTGGTCTTCCCTATTGCAAACACTTTTTAAATTGAGACAATTATTCTGAATGTCCAGAACCTGGGCTTCAAGCTCACTTTTGCCAAGCTTCTACTCAGCATAGCTAAGTGGAGGCACACACAACAGTGGCTCAAGGGCTGCTGTGCCCTGGATTGGTCTGAACACTTTCAGTAGCGCAATATATATGTTCTGGCTTGAATCTTTTCTCCCCCTTCAGTCTAAACTCCCAAATGCAGTGGGTAGGGCAAGCAATGAGAATATCAGCTGGCATAAACTAACTTCATGCTGTCTGCAGTTTACCCTAGGGAATCCTCAATTTCCCTGTTAGGAACAGGTTTGGCTGAACGCATTAATGAAAAGTGATTCCACCTTGAGCCAAGGTGCAACCACTGTTTTGTACTTATTGAGGCAGTATCGTAGACACTGCTGACTCACATCAAATATCAAGGTGTAAGAGACTGTTTTAAAATGTTTGTCTTAACCTTGCTGAAATTCCGCACAAAGATATCTGACACTGTTTGTGTCTTAATTTCACCTTTGAGATCAAAACGAATCACCTTGACTCTAACCTCTATCAGGTATAAGCGGGTCAAGACACAAGGGAGAATATTGGTTTTTTGTGCAAATGTTGTAGAATAGCAGCAACATTATATATTGAAGAGTCTGAACAACAGCTGTTACCTTGCCACTCTTCTTAACACACATCTTAGAAGACTTGTGGGAAATGACCATCCTAGCCTAAACTTTATTTCACTTAGTCAAACTGCGGAAGGATAAACTGTCATCTACTTTGCTTTTGAGTCCTACTCAAGTTGCACCAACAGCTAGATTTATTCCTCAGACTTTCTTGTCTTGGTAGTGACAACTCCTCCTTGCCCTCCTTCCTTTGGACAAATCAGGAAAAAAGTTGTCCCATACACTCGGAAAAAAACCCAAAAGCTTTCTTTTTTTAACCAGAAAAAGAAAGTCTGCAAAGAAATATCACCTTTAAACTAGCTTTCTCTTCTGAACAAAGCAAAAGTGCAGGACATAGACATAGCCTTTGGATTCCATTCCTCTCCAGGGCAGAGATAAAGTAAAGTTTTTAGTAAGGCAAGCAGGAGAGTCTAGAAACCAGAGTTTCTATATTCAAGTGGAGTTTTAAGTGTTTCTTCAGTTAAGGGTAGATTTCATCTAATTAGACTGTTCAGCCACTCCCAACACTTCATTTTAACTGTTGCTTCTAATTCTACATGCTCCAGAAAGGCTTTCTGCAGAGCTGATGGGCACTATTGAGTTGTGGTGCTGCTTTTTAAGTCGCCTTACTTCACAAAAATGTCGCCAGAAGTTGTGGCCTTATGTTCTCTGGTATGTCCTTTCTAGACTTCATACGAAGAGGATACTGAAAAGCCTATCTCAAGGGTAAACCTAGACCCAGAAGATCAACTTTAGGAGTTGCTGATTCACACACAATTCCTGGATCAGCTTGAAACAGTTTTCATCAAGTAACAGGCACTCCAACTTAGCTATTGTGCTTATTACCAGAAATAATGGTTACGGAGTCATCATATGGATTATTGAGCAAATTCATGCAGAGATGAGTTTGTTGGTAGGCTCGATGTATATGGAATATGCTAGTTCCTATTCCAGTGATTTATAGAAATGGCTCATTACAGGAGGGATAGAAGTGCAATTTATGTTTTCATAATCAGTTCTGTGCTCAGTACTACACAGAAATAAGAGTTAAATTCTTAGGTGGTGAGAAAAGAACTGAGAATGAAACAGAAGAATTATGACCATGTTTAATCCATGAGGTACGCATGACTGGAGTAACATGGGTAGTTCTGGTTCCTCATCACAGAATAAACATGTGCAGCCAAAGGTATACAGGACAGCAAGGAGGCTGATACAGAACTGTCTCCACACAAGGAATGAATTAGAACTACACTCTGAAAAGAGGAAAAGGATTAAAATAAGTCAGAAAATGAATGATGAAATGGAGACTGTGAATATGAAACTTGTATTCTCAGTCTTTCCTAACACAAGATACAATGAGCATCAAACAAGTCACTAAGACCAAATAAAAAAGCCATTTTCCACAAAACCCATAACTAAGTGACTCAGAGTGCTGTACATTAAAAAGACCTTACAGCTCACTCCTCTTCCTGTTACAGAGTGCAAAGCAAAACAGGTCATGTAAAAAAGATTATTATCATGTAGCTATTTCCTCAGAGCAAACCCTACGTTATTCTTCTGTAGCCCTTATTCTGGTGTTTTGGCTACTCTTTTCTGTTCTTCCCATCTGGGGATATGATTCACTGGTGTCATCAGAAGACCTCGGGTAATTTGCCTCTGCAGGTGTCTGACAAGCAGGCTGGTGTTTCCCTCCTCCCTACCTGTCCTGCTTCTTGAAAGGATAGCAAGTGGGACAAGTACAGTGGTGAACAAGAACAAACTAAAGAAAAACATGCTACTACTAAGTCTTCATTCCAGTCTTCAAGTCACATGGAATTTCAGAGAAGTGAGAATCGAATCTCAAAAGGAAAAAAAAAATGGAGACCATCTAGAAGTTTTCGAAAGTCCTTCAGAATTAGTAGTGTTAAACCCGCAAACTGCAATTGGGCAGTGTGAAAAGGCCCACTGTAAAATTAACTAGCTGTCTTTTTTCCTCATATTCCTTTTCTGCCTTGGCTGCCCATTCAGGATGTTTTATATCTGGCATATTTTAGGAACAATATAGGCATAAAGAGAATTATTGCTGTTATAATGTAGGACACCCTTGGCTTCTCTCCAATGAAACAGCAGCTCTGTGACTCTGCCACCACCTCACAGCTGGCGTATGGTGGGACCAAAAGGTTCTCCTTTAGTTTAAATGATGAAGATCTTGGGGGAGTTCAAGTGGAAATTTGCTTTGCCATTTTGCAGTTACACATGGAAAATCTCTGCCAGGCTGCATGTTAGACCACTGACACAGAGTCTAGGAATCACTTCACCTCATCCCACCACTTGTTGCACAGTTTCCCACCCTGGCTGATTAACAGAGTGCTGGCCCTACAGGGCAGCCTTGTTCTCCTCCAGAGTTGTTGCAGTTCAGTGGCTTTGAGTTTCTTTCAAAAGTCTCAGAAGTCTGTCATAAATGCTCCATTCCATTTTGTTTAAGCAGTCCATCCTGCTGCTATGTTATCCAAGAGGTACACTGAAATTAAAAGACAAGCTTCTTTAGCCAGGATTATTTTGCCCTTTCTGCCCTTCTCCGTCAGTCTCCCTGATTTCCCCTTTCAGCATTGATGAGTTGTAAATTAAACATATCAGTAAGTACAAGGTTAGTCCAGACAACTCCTTTAGCTGTTCAATGTCTTTTATTTAATCCTCTATCTTTCACCTAGTTAATTATTCTGTTTTATACTCTGCAGAAAAAAAAAATAAATAATCTGACTGTTGTACCTGTTACTGTTCTTGTTTCTTTGTGCTATTTTTAATAGTTGTGCATGGACATTCCTTCTACTGTCTTACTGTTCAGGACTTGGGAAATGTTAAAGAAGCCCTCTCATAATTTCAGCATATATATTATTGTCTTCTAATTATGCTCGTTTTAAAAGGCATACAGTAAGGTTTTATAATTTTGCTTACAGTAAAATTTATAAGTTACCTGGGAACGAAACACTATTTTGCTTTTAAAATCAAGATGAGCAACATTCTGAGAAAATACGATATCAATTAACATTGGTGTTCTTTTTTTCATAAATGAAATCTGGGTTTTTAAAGGTTGTAATTTAAAACACATCAAAAATAATGCTATCTGACTGTGGTCTGAAACTCTGGTGCTGCCATTTTGATTAAGATAATTTGCAGCTTCTGTAAACTATCAGCTTCTTCCAGTCAATCTGGAGATGTTAGGGCTCAACATGATGCTGAGAAACAGGTGAATGCAAGAAATGACATTTCTTTCCATAGTAAAACAGACATAACTATAAAGCAAGAAATAATGAAAAGTGCATATATAGAGCATGGAGTTGATGATGATCCAAAAGACAGTGCTGTTGAAGCCAGAGTTTTCTGAAAAATTGCAATTAACTTCCTCTGATCATAGAAGAGAAAATTTGAAAAGAAAATATAAATCCTTCACTGACAGCCCAGTTCAAATATAGGAACATGGCACATGGGACAGCAATTAGTGAACAGAGTCACTATTATCCTCTGCAATCATTTCCAAACAAATGAAGAAAGAAGTCTGCAAAGCCATATGGTACATATATTATGGAGTAACCTGTTCCATTCTTTAGACTTACTATTACTGCTTTTGACACAGCTACAGGAAATAAAAAGCTACTGGAATGCAGACTGGGAAAGTGTATTCCCAGAAGGCTTTGCAAAACTAGAGGCTGGAATCCTTGAGTGGAAACAGACTTTGTAAAGCAGTCTCCCATTCTCTGAGCTTAGAGGATCTGCTCAATTGTAAAATACATTCTACGAATGTGGCTGTATTTAGTAGCTGTGCTTTTAAGGCACTTTGTGGAAAGAGAGAAAAAGAAAGGAAAAAGAAAAAGATTTTTAAAAAATCCTCATGAAGGACTGGAATGCAGACGAGCAAAGAACAGTTTTCAGAAGGAAGCACAAAGTCAAAGGATTCATACTAAATATGCAAGATTCAATTATTTTCTTTCTTTATCCTTCTTAACACACTGGTAACCTGAATCAAGTATGTCCTCATTGGTAAAACTGACTTTTTTTTTGTCGTCAGTGCTTTATAATTTTTGCTATTCAGCCAAAGCGCTGAACAATATTATCACTTTCAGTCCCTGGAAAATTCTCCTCCTAGCAAACTAAAGTTGTATCTTTCCTCTCTTTTCCGAGACTTGGTGCCCTAAAGATAGGATTTGTATGATGTTTCTAACAGCTACGGCAAAAATACTATTACTAACAGTAAGACGACTCTTGAAAATAACCTTTCAGACCTTTTGTCAAGCAAGTCTCGTATGCGTAAGAGAAAACCATAAAGTGCAGTGTTAAAAGTTACGTGGGTACCTAAGCACCCAACTATATATAGGGAAGGATATCCTCAGCCAGAGTTCCATATATTCTTTTTTATTGTGTGTCTTTTATATTTTCCACATATTGTGCTGCCTTACCAGCTATATTTAGTCAGGTGGTCATTTTAAAGAAGCTCCACGTCTGATAGTGCCTTTGAATCACTTAATTCATCTCATCTGCCTAGCTTTGGATATCTATGTCTTTTTTTAGCAAAAAGAGTCATGGAAAAGATATTGCTGGCACTTGATACCCAAACAACATTGTAAGAAGTCTTTTTTAATTTCTTAGAATTCCATTATGCGGGATTGACTTTCCTGGATTGGCTTCCACACAAGAGAAATTCAAATTGCGCATAAAAATAATTACTTTTTCAAAGATTTCTTCTAAAACCCTTTAAAAATATTGTAACACACATTTCAAAACTATGTTTGTTGCTTTGAAGATGGAGAACATGGAGGAGCTTGTTAAAAGAATTGATTTAGCCCCAGCATCATGTTACTACATCTTATAAAATCTATGATCCACAAACTCAGTAAATATTGATTTTACAACATTGTAAAGTATGTCGCACACACGCTGAGACATGTAAATAAATAATCCGTTACAAAAAATAATTTTGAATATGATTCTGCTTTAAGATACCTAGCATCCCTCCAATATCCTCGCTCTGAAATGGTAATAATTAAACAACAAGGAAAGTATACATGCTACAAAATGAAAGAAAATCTATGCAAAACAATGAGAGTTGTATTTAATATGCCCGTTTAATTGCCTGCTGTGGGTTAAGTCTTGGCCTCAACGAAGGCAGTGCCTAAGACCAATGGATTCTGAATATTCTGAAGAAATTAGCAAAAATCCTTACATCTCATCAGAAATACAGCCTAGAAACACTGAAGCCTTGATCAATAAAACAACAACAGTCTGTGCATGACGTTACGTTATTTGGTCATTTGTTGTTTAGCTATACGAATAACGCTGATAATTGATGACATCGATAACATTGGTATTGATAAAATTGACGTTACAATTAAGTTTGCCAAAAGTTGCCATTGTGGCAAAAATAAGACTCTTTACAGACAAAAATAAGACTCTTTACAGGGTTTCACACCAAAGCGTATGCGCTTGTAAAAAGTGGGGGTAATTTGCTGACTTGGACACATCAGCAAATATTTGAGTTGCTTGAAGGTGTGGGTGCTCGGCTGCACGGTCACACGTGGCTGCACTACATGGACAAGAACCAGCCCAAGAGAGGAGCAATCTGGACCAGGGCAGCTGCAGGACATTCTCCAACACAGTGGTCAGTTCCAGCTAAACTTGATCACCCTTTGCTAGGTACCAAAGGTCTAAATTTCCAAGAATTGATATTCTTATCTCTGGAAATTCTGTCTCAGTACAAGTTACCTCCCTGCTGTTTCCACTATTCAGACAGAAAGGGTCGTGAAGTTGGTCAGAGAAAAACAGATCTTAAAACTGGCTGTATTTTCGCTCTTGTCGAGCTGGCTCAACCAAACTAGACGAAAGTGGTTTCTTGAGATTACTGTGCACAAAGAGCTAGCCTCTCTCCTCGAAATATAAGATTAAACAGTGATTATATAATCCTTGAAATACAAGATTAAACATCTTACTGCCCAGTACACACTGATGTGAAGGGCTGGCTCGCTGTGACTTTGCGGTGACGGCTTTGGAGATGAGATCAAGGTGATCACCTGCAGAATTTTAACGCTAAATGTTTTTCAGTCTGTCATCTCACATTCACAGTGTGTGCTTTCAAGGTCTCTGTGGCACCATAAATACACCCAGAGCTCTTCAGAACATTAAAGCAAAGCTCCCAAAGATCGTAAAACTGAGTTCACACAGGCCAGACAAAAAATCAGAAGTTCAGTTACTAGAGACTGAAGAGTGGACAGCATTAGCTTCCTTAGGAAGACTGGAAAAAAGAATTGAATTTAAAAAGAAGAGAGACAACTGTATATTGGGAAGAAAAAAATCTTTCTTCCCTCTAATTTTATTTCTAAGAGGCGGGGGGTAAGCAACAAAACTGAGACAGGGAGGAATAGGCAAAGGGGGCAGTAGTGAGACGATAATAAGGAACAGAAAAGCAAATGAAAGAAAAAGAGGGTGCAGGTCAAAGAAAATTCCTTTTTGTGCAGCATCTTGAAGGAGAATGATGTGGGGGGTTGGTGGGGAATCAGTACAAGATGCTGAAAGGAAAAGTATTTAGAAGACTATGGTGATGATTTTGGCAGCAACAGCTTAGACTGAAATGGGAAAGAACCTAGCCAGGCAAAGGTAAGAGTTGTAAAGGAGATGATGAGGATAAAGCAACAGCACAGGAAAACTAGAGAGTAATAGAGTAAATCTCCAGAAACCCATCACACTGGCCAGATTTCAATTGACTTGGGATGTATCCTTTGGCTTCTGGTGGCTAATGTGGATCTACGTCAGGGCAAAAGATGTTACTCTTCAGTAATACCCAGATTCATACTTTTATAAAAGAAAAAAAAAAAATCCCTGTTTGTTGTAACTCAACATTTTGTAAAAACGGAAAGGAAGAACAAGAAAAGTCTATATTTTTTCAGTCAGTGGATAAATCTCCAGTAGGTCAGACGCATATAGGTTTGCAATTTGTTCAGAGAAATCAGATATCGCCATATTTATGACAAAATCTTCGTTTGCAAAAAAAAAAAAAAGACGGTGAAGTATCACTTGGTTGAAATGGAGGAATGCTAGCGACAAAGTTATATTTTTGCAACTGCACCAAAGTTAGTAGGTTAGAACAACTTGCCGTCACCCATATTTCTTCCCTTATTTTAGTCACCGTGGTTCCAGAGGTGCCAAATCAGCCCTTCTGGCCAGAAATTCAAAGCCTGCAAGAAGCAAAAACTATAAAACCTTACAGCTAATAATGAATGTCTTGGGTCCAATCCTACAAACACTCATGTAGGTAATTTTACTTGCATATTGAATCTCATTTACTTTTCCGGGATTATTTCTGTTACTAAAATTCCTCACGTATGACTAAAATTCCTCATGTATGTAGGAGTTTAGAAGCCTGGACCCGTTCTTCACTTTTTCTGCCATGTGCTGGCAGTGTTTTAGCAAGGGAGGCGCTGAAAAAACGATCCCAGACAGGAGCGTGAAGTCCAAAGGGAACAATTAAGAAATGGCTAAAGCACTATAACAATCAGGATGGCAAGGTTTGGTCTGTAACTAAACGTGGTGGCTTCTGTAAGAGTTACATAAACGCACTGAGAAGTCTTTTAAAATTTTGCTCGGTCCTTTCCCTCTTTTTCGCAAATGAATAGAGCTATTCATTTCAATGGGACTTTTGTCCATGCGGGTCTGGAAAGCTGTCTGAGCAACTCGCGCAGCTCCAGGTAGCAAATGTTTGTAGAATCCCAAGTGTAAGACAGCCTGTGATACTAATCTGGACGGCCTCAGTGCAAAATGAGTAGCTCAACAGAGACCACCCTCTACAAAGACTAAAAGAAACTGAGTGATTGGCCTTACCAAATAACTTGAATCTTTTAATAGATTAAAAAAAAAAAAAAAGAATCGGAGACAAATTGATTTTCCTTTGCCTAGGCCAATGTACAGCAGTGCTGGCAGAGATGGAAGAAGGCACACAACCTGATGTCAAGAAAGAAAATGAATGTAAGGAAGCCCATCGTTAAAGTTTCAAAGTGGTCTTCAGTAAAATAGGAAAAGAGGTGAAACTAAGTGCTTACACACTCAAATTGAAAGATCTAATTCTTTTGCCACCATACACGTTATTTCCACAACCTCGGTATCAGCCATGGGCAGGATTCGCTGACGTGCCCTTTAGCTCCTGCAAAGACACACCAAGGATTAACCTGACTAACTCGTGTGGTGGAACACAGGACACACAGGTGTAAGTTAATGCCATTTGTTTCTCTAGTGGATTCCTCCTCACAAGTTCTGCCTGCCTCCCATCTCGCTAAGATTTCGTCAAGCTTTCAGAGCCATGAATAACTCCCTCCCGTCTATCCATCACTGCTTCTATTCATTTTGTCCCTTTCTGGTGCCGTCTCTTTCAGCAGTCTCTACCCAATGTTTGCCACTTCAACTCAGGGTAGCTGGGGAGGGAGGGTTGTTTCTCTTTTTTATGCAGCTCCCAATTCTTAGGAGTTATCCATGAAGATAGTTCCTCCCTGACATACCCTTCGGCAAAGCTGGTAATTAGTGAAGCAGCAGAGAGACAACTAAAAAAAATAATTTCCAAATTAAAAAAAAAGTCCATAATAAATAATAGTATAATCAATGCCTGCTTAGTCCTTCAGCTTACCTGTTGAATTAACATTTTTCTTCTTTCTGTTATGCCATGGTTTCTCTTTTGCCTGTATAGTCCTTAATACATTGCTGATCTTACCAGGGAAAAGTTTTAAGAGCACATTTGGGAATTACAGTATTCAAGCTATTCCTTTGCATAGGAATAATCCCCCTGGTACTTGACTGCCCCTAAAGGAGATGCATTTAATACCCAAAGAGCACACAAGTTGATACGTGCATGGAAATAACAAAAAGAAAAGATTTGTTGTCGTAGAAGACCTCGGTTACATGGGCAATATAGAAAGGTACCTGTCTGCAGTGAGAATTATGTATTTTATTTACAGCTGGATTTTAACGGAGCAGGTTTAAGTAGCTTCCAGCTGTCTGTAAGGACTTGTCAGAACTCCGAAAGGAATCTAGAGATATTCAGGAAATAGCAATAGCTTTAACAAATCATAAACTAAACCCCGTGAAAGCTGAAACTGCTCAGTAGCACGAGGTGGAAGGAGGAGGGGAAGAGAGAGAGAGAAGCAAAGGACAGGGTATGATTTGGGTTTAAAAGGGCACTTTGAAATATAGCGCCTCCTGTTGCGCGAAATGGCTCAGAAGGGCAACAATTATTTCAGAAATCATTCTAGGGCCTAAAGGCCGATGCCACAAAACATCCATCCTTGCTGCTGGTGAGCAGGTCATGTTTTGCCTGACACGTCCCAGTGAATGCCTCCGCGTGTGTTCGTATACTTTCATACACAGCTGTATGTATGGGAAAAGCTATAAGTATTTACAGAAAATGCACCACAAAAAAAGCCAACCAGTCTTCTTATAAATAACTTGCATCTTTTAGGGTTTCATTTTGCCTGAAGTTCTTACTTTCAAATTTCCTCACGATCTTGCTGGCTCAAGAGTGTCTTGCAAAACAGGAAATATCTATAGTTCCTGGTGAGAGGCCAGAGCCAGCTTACAGGGTACACATGAAGAAGTGTGAGGGCTCTTCTGGACACTCTCAAAGTCCCATTTCCACGTTACTGAGGGAAAAGCAATTTGTTGCTGGGCTAACTCCAGAAAATGTGATAAAATATAATTGCTTTATATTAACAACTTTTAAAATTATCTACTGGGATGCTCAGACTAGGAATTAAGTTCCTAAGACGTAGTTTTAAAAACCTTGACGAAAATGGACAAAGCAAGAAAAAAAAAAAATTATTTTTCTGTTTATTATGACAGTCAGGAGGTCAGATTCAGTTATCCCCACATAACCCCACTGAACTTGCTCAATGAGGGTGCAGTGCTGCAAGCCAGGGCAGAGCTTAGCCTGATGTGTACTTTTCAGGAAGAACAAGCCTTAGTAACAGAGCTCAAAAGAATCCTTGTGCTCGTGAAAGGATAGGTATAAAGGAGTGCTTGTTAATATTAGTCAACACGGTCCACTTTCTGGAAAAAGAAGGGGGATCTTGGGAAGAGCCTGTGCCTTGCATACCCGGCAAGGAGAAATTTCTCCAAGAGAAAAAATGTTCAGTTAGAATTTTAAAAAACAGTACGTGCTCTGTACATGTCTTCAATTGTATGGTACATTCCTATGGGAGAGACTTTCTGCAGGAAAAATCAACACCTCAGTAACTGACATGATCATGTAAGTGCTTTTAACTCCTCGTCATATTTTTCCCCTTTAATACAAAGCTCATTCTTTTCAGAACTTAACACAGAGGGTATGTTTTTACCAAACCTGATGTTGTGCTAGTATTATCTCATTATCTGTGCAAGCCTTGCTTATCCCAAATCATGGAAATTGCTTTAAACTGCTTCCTGGTGTCACTCCAGGGGAATAAAGCAGCAGCACGCTTATGTTAGTGTGAGAAGGAGAGAAAAAGAGGAGAGATCGTTTTCAAATGGCTTTGCCAGAAAATCAAATTTATTTAAAGAGTATTGAAGTCATCTTCTATCTGTAGGCCTGCCATAAACCCAGGAGTGGACGGTACCCATTTTATTTAGTTTTTTGCCACCCTCACAAAGAAATCCCATGCTCTCACCATGTCAGTCGTTTGGTCTCAATAACTGCCTGGACAATATGCAGGCAAGATCCCTTCATAGGTGAAGTAGTGCAGCCCCCGGGCATGCAGGATGTTGGACCATGGAGAAGGATTCCAGTTTGCCCCAGTTGTTGCCCTGGGTCCCATTGATTTGCCCGAGAGGGCTGGTTGCCAGGAAATCTGCAGCCTCAGTCTTTTCTGCGACCCATCAGCACCCAGTTAGTTGGGCTTCCAGGTTTTGCGACACGCGGAACGTAGGTGGGTTTGCACGGGAGCTCTTTTTGTTTGGTCCCAGCACAGACACAGCATGACATTTGCATTGTTTTTTGGGCCTGCAGAGGGGGCCAGAGAATTTAGCAGTCTGTGCCTACCTAATCCCAGGGCACATCTCGTTTTAGAAAACCCGTGAAGTATATAATACTTTGAACAGAGACAATGGGAAGCACAATGTAACTCAATGTTTTAATGAAGTATTCCCCTCCAAGGCAATCTGCTCATCACAGTTTTTACTTTAGTGATTCACTATCCATTTTCAGGACTTCTGAGCCTTTGGGAAAAAAAAAAACCAACACCAATTTTTCTCGTTATCAGCGGTTTACATTTTTTTCACTTCAGCTTTTGTGGAATGTGAACCAATAAAGTCTTGGTGATCTTCGCATTTTTAAAGAATTTTGTCAGAAGTTAAATGCAATATGACTTTTCCAAAACAGTATGGAAAAAGAGAAGAGAAATCATGATCCGTCTGTAAATTCTCCGTGTACCACAGTCATTTATTACTTCATACTGAAATTTGAAATATGAGAACAAAGTAGAGGCAAAGCCAAATAAAAAAGCCACACCAGAGAGTAACATCTGCAAAATTCTATGAAAAAAAGTGCACAAATGTTATGAATTAAACCTTTTCTGGCTTCCCTTACAGCTGCACAACCTCACACTCAGCAGGATGGGGAGGACTATTGAAATATTTCCTATTCAGTCTTACAAAGCAGAAGCCTATATCATTTATTGGAAATGTTAAATATAAGTTTGTGTGCTGCCATACTCAGGAAAATATAACAGCTGGTAAAAAATAAAAATGGGAATCATAAAATGCAATATAAAGTACAAGTAATTTCAGCCTTCATCCTTAACATAGTCTTTTCTTTACTACGGCTACAGCTGATTTTGCTAACAAGTGGTAAGGACCAGTAGAGAAGATGGTGCATCTCACACTAAGAGGGCATAGAGAAAGTGTGGGTTTTTTTTTTTTTAAAAAAAAACAGCTTGGGGAAAATGAAAGTGCTCATAAGAACAAGCAAGCTTCTGTGTCTTTCAATTTTGGTAAAGAATCCCATGGAATTCCAAAAATAATGACACGTGCCTTTTCAAACATTTCTCATATACTAAGTCATTACTTGGGGAAAAAAAAATAAACTAAAGGAACAACCAGGCTGAAACGGTACAAATTCAGAAGTCATTTACACTCATCTGTAAACTCTTTCAGCCTGTTGGTTTATGGACCTTCTCCATAGTTAAAGCTTGTCTTAGTGTTTAGCAAAGGAAACCTCAAAAATCTGGAGAAGTATCCCAGATAAACTGCTTCACAATCAGTATCTGGTTGCTTGCACTGAGATGTGGTCTGCACCACGAAGGCAATATGAGAAGGATTTAGACTCAAAATGAAGCAAAAATTTCTAACCACAGAGCAGGGCAAAAGCACATTTCAAGAAGATTTTTGGTGGTAAAACTCTAGATTACATACTTGCTGATCTGTGGAGTAGTATGAGAAAATACAGATACTTCTCTTACCAAGCACACAAAATTCCTCAGTGCACTTTCTAATACCAGTATAATAATGATCTAATTAGACAAATATTAATTTGAAATTCTTCTTGTTCAAGATATTACCTGCTTCCATACTGCAGGAGTTTGTAGGCAGATATTGGGCCACGCTCAGCACCCAGAAGAAAGGAGTTTGAGAAGGAATATATCATCACTGCAATAGGCTGTGAAACCTCTCTCTCTGCAGCAGAGAATGAAGAGATGCTCAGGCAAAGTCTTCCACTAAAGGACCCCTCACACACCACAGCTGTTGTGGCATTTCCCATGTGAAAATGCACTTTGAGCTTTCCTTCATGGTAACTTACTTTACAGATCCTTAAGGAAGAAAATACCCTGTTTCCAATAACTGGCTAGAGAGGGAAAGATATCTAAAATTTTTCTAGGTAGATGCACAATCCCTAAGAAAAATCAATAAATGTTGATGCCAGGGAGGTATTTCCACATGTTTACGTATACTCTCACTCAGTTCTGCAGGTGAAACCAGCATTTATTTATAAATAAAATACATCACTTTTCCCCAAAGCTAAAGCTATTCTGAAAGATATTGGTGTTTCTAGAAGTGACACTGAAATGACAAGCAACAGGAAGAAAAAGTCCATCAACAGACAAACTTCATATGAGGCAAACATGTATTTGTGTTAAACATTTTATACCTTTGCCATTTCTATTATATGTAGCTAATGATGTATTTGTATATAGGTTTATGTTTTTGACAAAACCAGATTTGTTTATAAGCCAGAGTCTGGATATTACATTTACAAAGACTATGCTGTTACCAACACCGGGAGCACATATTCATGTCGGGGGGTAAGAGACTTTCTTGGAAATTAGGCTGATTAAAGATTCCTAAAGGCATACATCAAGGGAAATCAAAGATTCACAGGATCAAATACAGAGAGAGCGCAGCAAGTATTTTCCACAGTGTATTAAAATCATGCAGAGAAATGAGAGGATACAAGCTGGGCTGTACGGCTGTCCTTTTCGTCACATGTAGATGGGAGAGGACGTTCCTAAGCGGTTACCAACATCCTAAAACACTCCAACCCTCTGCTTCCCACCTCTGACTTGCTCTTTCTTCAAATCTAAACTCTCTCAGGTACAGCAGCCCAGTGGTCCTGCATCAGCCAGCCTACAGGAGGGATGGAAACATGAACTGACACGGCCATATCGAAGCCTGTGAAGAACCACCGGCCAAAGGTGTAGGCAGAAGTGACACCCTTCCCATCAGCAGTTAGTCACCTCCCAGCCTCTAAATCTTAATATATAGAGAGAGCCAGGGTCTCGCTCCCATGACATCGAAATATTTCTAAAGTCCTGGAGGAGCGTCTGTATTACAAGCACAAGAAAAGGTGTAGAGTCCGCATAAACCAAAACATTCACATGAATTTTCACAAACAGGGACTTCCCTTAGCTGGCTCAAGGGTTTATGTTCCTTGTGGTCGGGGTAAAGAGAATCGCTGCCTGTACTTGCAGTTCAACTTGGCACTGAAGTAGCAAATAAACTTTGCTTGTGGCCACTTTCCAAAGCAAACAGAACTTTTATCTCAACTTGAAACTTTTATTAAAACAATGAATAGCGCATCTAGTATTTATAAATTCCTTCTGTCCTGCACCAAGATGGACTGTATGGAAGGATAATTTGGGTAACTAGCTCAAACTGAAACCCATAATTGCATAATGCAATGTATTAGAGTGGAGGGTGATCTGATCCTGTGCTCCTCTGTTCACCCTCTTAACCCTACAGTCTCCAGAAAAAGAAACTCAACTCAGCTACAGTTCTCCTGGGAACCCAAGGTTCCTTTTCTTCCATTCACAATGAACCTTCTAAAAGTCACAATCTGCCCTGGAATCTTGGTTTTGTATTTGGAGTTAGAAAAATACTAGCTCATTCTTCTATTTATTCCACAATATGTGATACGCAATTTTTTTCTGATGCTATCAAGTACATTTAACACCCAATAAAGGTATTGGGATGAATCTTTTGAATATTTAACTCATGTAAATCTTGGACTCTTCTGTATATCGAAAGAGCCTTTCAAGTTGGATCCTTGATATTCAACACTGGTAGTATATTGCTCACTCTTTCCAGCCACTTATGGATAAGGTCCAGATATTTCCACAACACGTAAAAAAATATGACTTTATTTGGATATTTTTTTAATATTTTACAGTAGCTGGAAGCTTTTTTCAACAAAGGACCTCACTCAGGGTGATATGTTTGGTGGACAGGCTTTCAAGTAATTCTTCATGAGCTTGTACTGTACTACTGTACATGTTCGAGCTGTTCCAACAGAATTACTTCAAGCCGAGAAATTGCCTGCCATTGATCACACGTTATTTAAAAAGAACCCTGTTTTATCTACTGATCCACTGGAAAACAGTTTATGTATCTAACGGTGCTGTGAGAAATTAGTGAAGCTGAAATAAATGTCACCGTGCTATGAAACTGAAGTAAAAAGCAAACCGCCAGTTTTGCAGACAAACCGGGGAAAAATTTTAGAGAATGCCAACCATAACTTCTTGGCTTCTGTTCCTTTAACAAAACAGAAGCAGGGATTTCCAGTGCAGGCAGACATTGATCTGCTTGGTGAGGTAGATTCTCTGAGCAATACTCAGTTTTCTAGCATGTGTGCTCCCTTTCAAACGGCAGAGGAGCAGGTCAACGCAGCAGCCTTGTCACGCTGAAGCCATACGAGCCCCTGCCAAAACCCAGATTCCAGGAAATCAGGGGGGAAAGATGCACTAGGTCTATTGATTTGCCAGTGCAGGGTATATTTCCTCCATTCCTTCTCCAGGTCATTTGGAAGGACAAGAAACTTCCCCAGATCTCATCTTTTTCTCCAGAATGCTCGACTGTTTTCATCTGCCAGTATCACTTTTTTTCCCCTATTTGTGCAAAAATTAATACCTTCACTCTAGCTATTGCTCACAGTAGCAGAGCCAGTACAAAGTCTTTAATGAGTACAGGACTCCAATGCTGTTATTAGAAAATAACATTTTCTCAGGACGGTGCATTCCCGCTTATATCTGTGCTACTATTTCTCAGCAACGTGCCCTTGTGGCCAAGAGGCCAGTGGGATCCTGGGGGGCATTAAGAAAAGTGTGTCCAGCAGGGCTGGGGAGGTTCTCCTGCCCCTCTGCTCTGCCCTGGGGAGACCACACCTGGAATCCTGTGTCCAGTTTGGGGCTCCCCAGTTCCAGAGAGACAGGGACCTACTGGAGAGAGTCCAAGGGAGAGCTACGAGGGTGATCAAGGGACTCGAACATCTCTCCTGTGAAGAGAGACTGAGAGACCTGGGGCTGTTCAGCCTTGAAAGGAGACAGCTGAGAGGGGACCTTATTCACGTAGAGAAATATCTGAGGGGTGGGGGTCAAGAGGAAGGGGACAATCTTTTCTCAGTGGTGCCCAGCAACAGAACAAGAAATAATGGGTGTAAGTTAGAACAGAGGAAGATCCATCTCAACATGAGGAGAAACTTCTTGGCTGTGCGGGTGCCAGAGCCCTGGCCCAGGTTGCCCAGGGAGGGTGTGGAGTCTCCTGCTCTGGAGACTTTCAAACCCATCTGGACACGTTCCTGTGTGGCTGCCCTGGGTGACCCTGCTCTGGCAGGGGGTGGCACTGGGTGATCTCTAGAGGTCCCTTCCAACCCCAAACATTCTGTGATTCTCTGTTGCTGGAAGCCACCTGAGAAGAACACTTTGTTACAGAAGATGAGAGGTAGGCAAAAGTATCAGCCACACTGATACGAGCATTACTAGCTCTGTAGCCACGGCAAAACTGAAGAACCTACATAAAAAAAAAGCTAGTGGGATCACTGGATGTCAGCCTGAGGTGGTATCTGTGCTGCCATAACAATGTAGGAAGCTCAACACTCTGGCATTTATCTTTTAAACACCACCAAATGGCCATTTCTCATGGTTTTAACCGACCATTATATACCAAGCCCTTGTGTCAGTTAAATCATAGAATCATTCAGATTGCAAAAGACCCTTGGGATCATCGAGTCCAACCATTAACCCTAAAAAAGCTCATCCCTAAACCATATCCCATTCATGATGATGAAGTGTTTCAAGCTAGAGATGTTTTCCCTCATATAACGGTTCCTGTGGAGCATTTGCCTAAAGGCTTTCTGTCCTGTGTGCCCAGAAGAGCAGCAGTTTGCAGAAGCGTGTGTTCCCCTTTTATCTGCAGCAGAATTCACTCTGGGAAGTGCGTGTTTTGCTTTCTCCGAGAAGCAGAAGGGGAAACTGGGGTTACAGCAGCATCACTCAATATCCCAATGCCTCTCTGCATTAATGTACTTTATTTCCTACCTCTGTTTGGAATGAGATTTATTAGGATGCTCCAGCTCTTTGGGTCTCAACTGAAAACAAGATTCAGAGAAACTCTGAAACAAGATTTCAGAGAATCTTCTAAAAGATTCAGAGAATGGGACAGAAAAAAAATGGAGGAGTAACCCAACTCCCGTTAGAAAACTTGAACATAAAACAGTTTGTGCAGAGAAAGATTCTCCTTCCACTAACATGAAGATTATCACCCCGTGATTAATGCAATAAGAAATTACCACAGAGTGTCATGTCTAGGTATACATAAAAGGCTTTGGCTCAGTTCTCCTCTTTTGTACGGGGTATACAACTTCTGTTGTCTTTTCTCCTTTTTGTTACAGCATTTCCAGTCCCAAATGAAAGAGCTTGTGGATATATAAAAAGATTTGGATGGAAATATAATGCCTCCAGTTTTGTAATTTGTGATTTCTAAAAACCCCAAACACCATGCTTAGCCTTTCTAAATTGGAATCTTCAGCTATGACACAACCACAAAAAGATGCCTGTGCTATCATGTGGATCCCAGCAATTACAGTTTGCTTCTATGATCTTAACTGTATGAAATCTCCAAACAGTTATTTTGGACAAAACACATTTTTATGTTGTTATTAAACCTTTAAAGATAGCTTTCTATGAATTCTGTTATTTCAAACAAACAGGCTGGTATTTCAGAAGCGGTTACAAAATAGGTAATTTAAAGAAGTTGAGAGTACCTGATTAGATGTTTTGAAGAATGCATTAGTAGGCGACAGTTTTAAACTAATGCAAGTATCTAAACAAGGTCTGTCCAGCCTGTGGCTGTTTATGTCCTGCCCACATAAATTTTTCCTCTCTAAGCTGCTCTAGAGGTGAATCGTCAGTGCTACGAAGTTTATCAAGGTCCACTGTCTCTGGATACAGCTTGGATATGTTGGGGGTCAGCATGCTTCTGCCAGCTAAGTTTAAAGACCTCTGTTATTAGGCATTTTTTTCATGGCATGGATTACACTTCCTTGTCTCTTCCTATTATTCCTTACACAGTGCTGAGGTCCTGCTATAGTCTGGGTCATAAGAAGGATATTTGTTAATGTATCTGCTTGTATATACAACATACACTGACTTAACAAAACGGCAATAAAAGCTTTTGCAGTATCTTCATTTAAAGTTCTAAGTGCTTCAAAACACAGCAGGATATAGGAAAACTGGAATTAAGCCCTAGGAAAGTAGTTTAACAGGATGCTTGGGTGCCAACCTAGCATTTTACATTAATGATTTGAGAATAAAAATACAGTATTTGAGAAAGACTTGAAGAAAACCAGAATATTTTCTGCCATTCATGCGACCATGTTTTGCTAGGTAAGCATTCCAGGTAAAACCAGAATGGAAACTAAAATAAGTATCATTCTAAATGTACATTAGTACGGCATGATAACAAAAGCAGAACATAACAGCAATAGAAAAGACAACCAGTATCTCTTCCAACAAAAATTAACTCTGCGAATATTCGTGGCATGAACTTTTCTTTCCTATGAAAACTGTATCTAGCCGCCCCATTTTTCCCTGAGGGAACTTATTCCTTAGTGATGACAGTTTTGTTTACAGAGAGATTTCACCTCAATAAGCAAACCAAATCTGCATTTAATAGGCGTAATGCAATAAAGCAGGAAAGATTTCATTTTCTTGGTCTCATCAATGATCTTTTTAGAGGAAAAACACATACATTTTACTCTGACCAGAGCGCTTGGATTATTATTGCTTACTCAAGCAAGTGCTTGAATAAACATTAATATCAATGAACAAACCTAGGATAAATATCAACTAGGCTTTTTCATGCAGAGTAATATCAGTTCATTTGTCAACCTGTACTCTTTTTTTTCCCAGAGTTTAACTGTAAGCAGCTGTCCATGTTTCATCCTAATAACTCGTATTACCATAAACCAACCTTGAGGCATTTATTCAGGCTAGAGTATTCCATAATGCTTTCTCATCAGACAATCTCTTCTTCAAACAGGCCCTAATTTTGCTTCAGTGTCGTAAAAAAAAAATTCAGCTCGATTTTACCTTTAAGCAGTATTAAATTCCAGATATAAATAAAGAGTATGCAGCAACACATGACGGACATGATTTTGGAATAGCAATGTATTCCTTCCCATACCCCTTTAATAAAGACGAACACAGACTGTTCTGGGTCAATGTCTTAAGGTGAAAAGAAGAAGCACACGTCTGTACAAAACCATGGTGCCTCTTTGTGACTGTTATTCTAACTCCAGATGAATTACGGATCCAAGTCTAGAAGCACGGTGTTCACATGCATAAGTGAAATAAAGGAAGAAGATACATGACACTGGTTGAGTGCAGTATCTGCAAGCTCACCAAAGAGAGATGCATTCTGTTGGTACCTGATTCCAGAAGTTCCTGAGTGGCAGCTAGTTATGTCTGATTTCTTAGGGAAATCATGTGTTTACACAATACAAACTGTCAACAAACAACTGAAAATAACAAATTCAAATGCAAGTAGGAGGCAGTTGTTCAGGAATTTTGGTGGTTCTGGCTCAGCTGGTTTTGGCTGAAACTCTTCTTGACCTTGTTCTTTCAGCAATAAATTCCTATTAAAAATCCTGGGCGTATGAAAAGTGCAAGGATGGCAGATTTGGTGGGGTTGGCCTTAACATTCAGTGCCCAGCCACGTCTGAGACAGAGATACAAATGTAATGGTAGTCCCGTGGTAGTGCAGCACAGTCATCACCTGCCCAGTCAGTCAGGAGTGGTACGAGACCAGAGTATGATAAAGCACAACGGATTAATTTAGTCACATCCTCAAATGCATTTCGCCTTTTAAGAAATGCCTCTGTCTTCCTCATTAAGCAATACCAGGAGAAGCTATTTCAGAGGGCGGTGTGGTTAACACACGCTTTCTCGACGTAGCAGCTGTTCTGTCTTTCCTGCCATGCGGATATAAGACAAAACCAGAACAAGGTCTTTATGGGAAAAAAAGGAGTCTTACATTTGCACCTAAATAAATAAATAAATATGTAAATACATCACAGAATAGAAAATTTTAGATAAATTCCTCGTTGCTTTTGACCCTTAGTCTGCATCTCCCTCATCTTCCAAGACAGATTTTATCAATAGTCGTCTTTACCGTGTGCACGTAGATGTCTGCATAACTTATAAGCCACAGGCATCCAGGACAGAGTGAAGGAACAAGCAGTACTAGGTTAAGACAGAAAATAGCAAGTGTTTATGAACGGTAACATGAAGGTTTTCATGCGGCACAGTTTATCCAACTGTGAAAATATTAGTTGGGATATTACTGAGCGAGTGCTCAGAACTCTTTTGGCTGCTGACCAGGATAAATGGCCCAAGCAGAGGAGCTGACTGCAGATTAGTTACATATAGGGGAGACACAAAGAAATAGGAGAAACACGAGTCAAGCGAGAGCAGCATGTGGGTTGAGAGATTAATCCGGCATTTCCTGAGTTATTTTTCCCTGTGTCCTGCTCCTCAGTGAACTCTACTCTTCTTCCCACCTTCTCAACTACTCCCACGTTTCACTGTCCTATGGGACACCATCTAGCCTCTAGTGTCCTCTATGGGACACTATCTAGCCTCTAGAATGAGGTTTTGTCTGGCCTTATCCCCAGATGTGAAGGATTGCATAGCCACGCAAGGGAGCCTTGTGTAGCGTTTCTGTCTCCTTTAAAGTATTCTTAACAATATTCCTAACTGGGATATCCTGCTTACTTTTTTCCTTACATAAGCTACATATTCCTGTTGTAAATTGAAGAGCGGTGTCCTTATGATTCTGTGGTCAAAGGACATAGAGAATCACTTCTCTCAAAATTTTTTTTACTCCGGAGATTCTCACACCGTAACAAAATGTTTGACCTTTTCCACATGACTTTGCCAACACACGGCCATGTGTTCAACTATGCCAACTGCAATATGTTCCCCGCAGCAGCCCCTAATCTCTTATTGAGTATATTAGGTTATACTTCTTGTATACAAACTCTATTATTGCTAACGGTTGCATGTACAAATAACAACACACTGGCCTCTCCATCAGTGTGACCTACTGTCCCCTTGCTGTCTCATCCTTCAAATGTTTCTGTAAAGCAACTAGCCAAGCGTTTGACAGTCTGCTTCAGCCACTTCCACACCGATGTCACCACACTCATTTCCACCTGTTACACTGCAGCCTATGTACAACGTTCTGCTATGTAAAATATCCATTCTGCTATGGAAAGTTTCCTCTTCAAATCTACTGCATCTAATCCTTTATGTTATTTAATTCTCAAAACAGTGTGATTGCAAGGTGCTTTCTTGCCTTCTTTGAGTATTATTTCCATTTGTTGGAACCGGCAAAGAACTCTGTCATTTTATTAGCAGCAGCACCAATTAGTGCTGCTTAGTGTGTTTTTAATGCAGTCCTGTATTTTCCAGTTCATCATGCTTGTACCATGTTTTTAGAGATGACTGCTTGGCTATACGCATGCCATGCTTCACAGGACCATCTAGACATGTTGTTTTTGTTAAAAACAAATCTGTTCTCTGCTGAGCATTTATCACTTGTTTTTTATGATCAGTTCACATTAAGCTTGTAACTCCTCAATGGCAAAACACTGTTTTAAGATACCCTTTAAAATTCACATTCCTGTGTTCAGTAATGATGACAAATGGAATTGTAATTCCTGTGAGTACAAAGGAAAGCTTTTCAGTAGGGCTGCCACTGTTAAAATTCCATTTGTATTTCCTTATTAGCCCATCCTCTGACGTTTCAGTTTCAAATATTTGTTTTATTCTGCAGTTTAACACCATCGTGGCAGCGTTCCCTGTGGCCCATTTCTAGTAGATACGTTATACTTTTCTCACATTGTAATTTTGGGTGGCTTTCCTAAGTGATCAAAGAATTGCTAACCCTTATTCTCATTCTTTGCCAGGTTTCTGTTTAGATAGAATACTTTGATTACTCCATTCTCCCCAAACACAACATTTTTCATTCTCTAAAGACATTACAGTAAGACATGACTTAGTGGAAGACGGGTCTGAGATAATCTTTGAGCTAGCCTAATTTCATAATACGTGCCAAGGCTATGCAAAGTCATAATTCGAGCCGGGATAAAGGCCATGCATCTTGGTCTTAATGAAAATTGCAACCAAGTCTTGGGTACAATTATGTGAAATTCCTCTTACGGGAGTGAATGCTTTGATTTATTAGCATGGGGTTGTTTTTTTGGGGGGGAAGGCGAAATTTATTTGTAGCTTTTCCACAAAACTGCACATCTACTTGGGGTTATTTGGAAAGCTCCTCTGAGAGGCCCCACAGGACCTTCGGTTCTTTCAAGCTTATTTTCTGTCATTAAATTGCTCTTGCTAAATGCAAGCGTAGAGTTGTACTTCTACTTCGTAAAGCATTTTAGACATTAAATTATTGGTTACTAAATATTAAACTTGAAAAAGGAAGGGCTCCTTTACATTTAGCTAAGGTTAGTTGGTGAAAATTGTAGATTTGAAGAGCGTAGCTCTATATTTATTCCAAGTGGAGTCCACTAAACCACAAACAAAGGGTTTTCTAGTCTCCTGCTTCTAGAAAATCAAACAGAAGCTTGCAATTACTTGAACTGTGCACCATCTGCTACAACATGTATCTGCATATCACCTTCAGCCAGAGTCAGAGGGGCTAGAGAAATCGGTCTGTCTGTGAAGTACATTAGTATTCTTGAGGCTTCTTTCAGAATAACCATTTTTTGTCAAAAATATTGTTCACGGCCTTATAACAAGGAATTGAGAAGCATTCATGATGTGCTGCTACCTGAGCTCTTACTGTCAAAAGCTTCAGCATGTAGCAATAAGAGGGAATCTTGCCGTTAATTTGTTGAATCTGGAGCAGGTCTTTGGAGAGGAAAAAAAAAAAAAAATCATTTCTCAGTTCCCCACAGATTTTGAATTTTTATATACTTGTAACAGTTGGTTTCTCTTCATCTGATGAAATGTCCATGGAAAGCTATTTAACCAGGCTCCTCAGTGACATAAATCAAAGCACACAGAAATTAGAATAAGCACTCACATCTGTAGCAGCTAAGGAAGAACAGTGTAGAAACCAGTTCTGTGAGAGTATCAAGAGTATTTCAGTCAGAAGTAGCTTTCTCAATGGCACAGAAAGGCAGCAAAATATCCCTTCATCCCTTGAAAAGCAGCTATATGCTTCCTTTCTGCTGGACACTACTGAAAACTTTTCTTTGTCTCTACTGCATAATCAGCTTCCGGTAAGAAAACCGAAAAGAGCATCTTTTTTTCTCTGTAAAGAATATTTATCACAAAAACATTTTTACCCCAAAGTAAAATGTTTCAGCACCTTTTGTGCAGACCCTCCAGATAAAGTACAAGAATCTGATTACTTTGCCAGAAACGCTGCAGGCCAACAGATTTTTTTTTTAAATAAATACAAAATCCTGACACTGTCAATGCGATTAAACACCTAATAAAGGCCTGAACTCAAAACTGTACCATAATTTGGTTATTTAGACTTGTTGATACATTTTTTTCTTTCAGTTACCCTGTACTACATCAAATGGATAATTACTTCAGTCTGACGTATCATTGCATTTTTATTCAGATTTGTCTAGTGAGATCAAAATTCACATGAGAAAAATAACAGATTTGGAAAAAAAAAATAATGAAAGCTCTTTTTTTTTCTTCCAGAATACACAACTATTAACATTCATGGAAGGATTAGCAGGGCATATTTCTATCTCTTACCACATGCTAGATTTTCTTCAGTAATTGCTGTCTTCAGCACTCAAATTTATTTCCTTAAGTATTTCTTTTATTGTAATAAACTACTTTATTGTCAGTTCCATACAGATTCCATTATAAGGGTTGATGCAATCTACATTTTCTTTTTAATTGAATAATTGGGATCTTGCACATTAGCAACAGTGTTCAAAAACTGGAGACAAAGAATCTCGATCACCAGAGAAATTCCAGCATTTCAATATGCAAATTTCTCCATCTCAATAGAGATACAGATGATAGAAAATATTTTCAAAATAGCAATTCTGAGAAAGAAAAAAAAAAAGCACCATTTCAAAATATTAGTCTTTTAGTGTTGGGTTCTTTTGTGTGTGATATTCCTAGAACTGAATGGGATTTTTCAGCTTGCCAAAGGGAACTAAAGTCTTTTGGTTTTATTAAATTAATTTTTAATAATTTAATACCACGCCATTATGTCTGCAGTAGTACTGCAGCTACAGATCTTCCAGATTTTACATAAATTAAGGGAACTACAGGTTACTGGGGAGACCTATTTAAGATAAAAACTTGAAGCAATGTGCCGACAGAGCGACACGGTTATGTAGTTTATTAGAGTGCTTTGAAATAACAGTTTAATTCAGATAAGAAATAATAAGTTCTAATCTGGGTCAATCATATCGTAAAGAGTCAAAACCATTTTGAGTTTCCTCATCTGAAAAAACAACAAAGAAAGCCCAAAAGAAACCCCTTACAAAATCAACATCCATTAAAAAGTCTGATTTGTACAAACTACATTATTGACTGAGAATAGATCAGCACATGAAATTTTCAACCATTTCTAGCCTGAACATCGTATAAAATGCTGCCTCTGCCAATTAGACATGCATCAGTCCTTCAGCACAAAGCCATTTCATCATGTGATGCTCTAATGCAAAAGGCACGACATTCATGAAGAGAACACTGGGTTTGCCAGAGTGAATATTTAGTTATTCTTTAGGTTGTCATTTGTGGGTTTGTGAAAGAACGAAGGGTAAAAGAAAGAGAGAATGGCATTCTCTTGCAAGTAGAGAGGGAGACAGATGATTACAACACGAAGTACAATGTAATCATACATCTGCACAAAACCAGCCACAGAAATATATAACAGAAATATATATGTCCATTTTGAGAGGTGCAGCAGATGTTCCTTGTCCTGGTTTCAGCTGGGAGACAGTTAATTTCTTTCCTAGTAGCTGGTACAGGGCTGTGTTTTGGAGTTAGCATGAGAATAATGTTGATAACACACTGATGTTTTCAGTTGTGGCCAAGTAGTGTTTATACTAAGTCAAGGATTTTCCAGCTTCTCATGCCCTGCCACCAAGAAAAGCTGGAGGGGCACAGAAGCTGGGAGGGGACACAGCCAGGACAGCTAACCCAAACCCGCCAAAGGAATATTCTTTTACAGCTCGGCAAGAGTTACAAGTCACCTCCACCGCACCTTCTTTTTAAAGGAAAAAGGGAGGGAGGGGGAAAAGGGAGGAAAAAAGTTGTTCAGCCCTTTTAGTGCTTAATGATTAGGTTATTTGCTCATTAATTTCCAGCTGAGTTCCTCTTCAGCCTGACAGGATTCAAATGTACACACCCAAGTGAGAGATGTCGATGTTGGAACCTATGGCCAGGTGTGCATCGTCCAGTACACAGCTGAAATTCAGAAAACCATCTGGAAAGGGGGAAAAAAGTAGAGGAAGGACTGCACCATCACAGAATAGCTTAGGGACTAGCAGTGCATCCCTCACAAGGCTGGCAAGCTGCTGAACGCGCTCAGGAGAAGAGGGGAAAACCACTCCCTTCCTGGGCAAGTATAATTAACATTTTCCTCGTCTGCAGAAAAGGAGCTAGAGGTGAGGTCTGTGCCAGGTAAGGCTTAGCTTGAAAGGCTTAGCTCTGGATTCTAAAATCCCAAGATTTCTCCAGGTATCTCCCTGCACCTCTGAGTAAACCATCTGCCAGGCAGGAATTAAGATTGATATCTGCCCTCTGCACTTGTGAGCCAACTCCAAGCAGCTGCACACTGGGCTAATTCAGGTAATAGATTCACAGTTCTCAAATGGAAGAAAAACAATCTTTAAACATAAGTTCATACAGTCATTTAGGTTGGAAGAGACCTTTAAGATCAAGCCCAACTGTTAACCTAGCACTGACATATAATACACATTTACAAAAGGGTGCCGGAGCCTGAAATATATGTAAAATTAAAGAAGTCTATGATTCTAGCTCTATCGAAAAATACCACTGACATCTGAATGTTACTACCACTAGAATTTTTCAGTAATGTCAGTATATGCCTTCAGAACCCTCATCTAAATCAAACTTCCAAGGAAAGGACCATTTGCAGGTTTGAGTAGAGCAAAAAATAGCAAGAACAGACTCTAATACCCTAATTGTGGCTGCCATATAAATTAAACAAGAAAATCAGTAGATTTTTAGAGCACGTTATTTGATAAAACCTAATAACGGGCTTCTGAACAAGTATTGATCATCACCCAAGAAATTGCAGAGATACTTGAAGTATGGGAAAGTGCCATAAAGACAATTTATTGTACACTCTTGCTCACACTAAATAATTCCTTTACCTTTTATCTTTGTCTGGAAGAATATTCTTTAGTTATATTTTTTTTCCACCTCAGTATTCTCTCAATATCAGCTCCATGATTAAGTATTTATCGCTGATTAAAGTCAGTAACTCATCAGTACCATTTCCCATGGCAATATGTAGCAACCACGAGGAAAAGCCTGTTCTGCCCTGTACCCACCACTCCTACCCTAGTGTTCACACGTGCTGAAGCCTCCGATTTCTGTAAATAAATACCGCTGTCCAGCTTGGTCTTCGACACAAAGTGGTGTCTTCACTACTAAAAATTCCTTGAGACATACCAATTGAACCACCTGAAAATTCCCCGCTTCACAACTCAAGAACAGAAAATGACTTCTACGAGCAATGAAGTCCTTCTCAAAAAAAAAAAAAAAAAAAGCAATTTTTGGAGATTTTCTGTGAATACTGGTGGAATCCTCTTATTAAATACAAATATGTTTGCATTCACACACAGCTAAATTCAGACAGCTTGCTACTATGGTTTATTTTAAAGGTTAAGGAGCAAGCAATATATGAATAATGATTGAATAATCTTTTTGGATGTTGCCAGTATCAAATATCTCTAGATTTTGGCTTACATATCTTTACCTTCATGTCTCAGGTGACAAGTAAATACAGCTTGGCAAGTGTATGAAATAGTAGTGCCAGCAAATAAGGTCAGTAGCCTCAGCACATCCACCAAAACCATGTATTGGTCCTCAAAACTGGCTTATCTATATTTGGTCCTTCAGGCCTCCTCCTACCCATTTCTAAGAACAAGGAGTCAGAAACAAGATCAGTTTTCTGCCTCTGGCTCTTTTTAATTCTTTGCTTTAGAAGGTTATTTCTTGTTCAGCCACTTCACACGGGATTATTACCATCAAGTATTTACTCTGATGGCAATGACCATGTCACATCCTTCAGTGAAAAGATTTTAAGCAATGGAGTGGCTCATGGGAATGGTAAAGATCCTGCCACCATATATTTGCAGTTAAAGGAGGCAACACACAGGCATGGATATAATAATACAAAAAAAGAAAAGCAACCCCAAAACATTTGTCACTTGGTTTCGCCCTACATTTTACACACATTTTACAGTTGGTTTGTAATTATCAACCATTTAATGAACGAAACGATTAATCTTCAGGATGGGCTGGGAGAAACCTGAAGGTAAAAAATGTGTTTCAGGCAGGATTTTAAGAATTAAGATGCTCTGCAGTGAGGTCTAATTGGAGAGGTCCAGCATTAGGAAAAGCAAACGGGATGGTTTTAAATTAATGTTACACATTTATTTGGCTCCAAACCTTAAAGTTGCTGGTAGATACTAGTAAGTCTTTGAAGGGTGCTTAGATGGAACCTGCCTTGTTTCAGTTCCTTGCAAGATCTCGGTCTGTAGATGAGTTTTGCACAGATCAGTGCTGCCTGTCCACGACACAGTCTCCTTTTGTATTTCTTAGTTGGTGTACACTCTAATTAAATACACCTTTAATAATATACATTTAATAAGTTTCACAGGTAAGAACTATTAAAGGATTTATGGTAAAGAATGTCCTAGCATAAGGGGGAAAGTGAGAGACTTTCTTATTGGCAAATAGGTTATACAACAAGTGCAGTTTTGCTTAAGGAGGTAAATAGACTTGTAATGTAAATTATGAGGTCCAACAGCAAAATGAACATGTTTGGGTCTCTCCTATGACACTCTAGAGACTGGAATGAATACCCCCCAAAAGACACAGCAGTCCTTCCATGGACTGACTTTTTATTCTAAAGCAATCACTTAACATGTAAAACATCACGTTTGGACACGAGAAACATCCTGCAGCAGGTAAATTGGAAGTTATTTTTACAGACAGTAAATATTTCCAATCAGTGTGCTACATATCTACATAGATTTATTTTATTTCTCACCAGGACTAACATGTGATGCTAGATAATAAGGAAAATATTGCGAAGACAAAATATTGCTACAGAAGCTGTTGCAAGAGTTGTGTGCCTGAGTCTCTTTGTGCTATCAAAACTCGCGACTACCGCTCATTTCAGTTACATCTGAAGTATTGCCTCTATCAAAAATCTCTCAAATTTACTAAAATTAGTCCTTAAAACACACAAAAAAAATGAATTATTATGTCTGTGAACTCATTTACATAGTTAATAAGAATTAATCTAACAAAGAAAAAATGCGATTCATCCAGATGACAATTAACAATCTACCAGTTTCATCAGGGCATGATAAACACTCATAGCTGGTATTTTTACAGAGGCAACATGTTCTTCAGCGGAACCTGAGGACCTACTTTACCAACCCATACATCCCTCAGACTCCACACTAATTGGAACATCAAAAAAACATCTTGAAAGAGTTAAAATTTCAGTGGGATTTAAATTCATTTTAGTCTGGATGCTGTTTAATTTTGGGCTGGCGATATCTCCGCATTATGTCAAGGAATTACAAGGTGCCTGCCTCCAGTGAGATACGGACTGGACAAAAGTCAACGGGAAATCTAAGTTTCGCATCCTACTTTCACTTGAAACGAAATCCTGCCCCATCTGGAAGCTCAGGGGAGTTTCACTCTTGCCTTCAGTACACAGGATTTAATCTTTGGTAGCAAAAGAAAAATGGAGCTCACGTTGTACCCTTTCAATTGATACCTTTGTAAAAAGGAAACGAGATCCGCTCAGTCACAGTCTTTCGCTTTGCAGAGCGCGGGGGCATCCAATTAGAAATAGAGAGATATTTAAATAGCTGTATTTTGCCACTTCACCAAGGAAGACTGCTTTGTGCCAGATGCTTAAAGAAGCACGTTTAATTATGGCAATGAATCTGAAAGCATGAAGGAAGTAAAAGCAGCGTGATTAAAAAGTAAAATTCTCTAATAAGGTACTTATTCAGTTTCCCAGGCTTTTAAACTCTCATCCAAACTATTCATATTAGCTAACTGAACCAAAATAATAATTTATCACGATTTTCCCTTTCTTGGCGGGGGGGAAACCTAGATTATTTATTTATACTTTTTCTACTCATCTACTTGTTAGGTTACTCTAACCATGAAATTCAACGGAGAAATTCACTGTTCAATGACTGCCGTCAAACACTGAAAAGAATTGAATGATCCTTTCTGCTACAATACTTCTAAATTACAAAAGGAACCAAGTTCAGTGCTGTTATTTAGTTACATCCTAAAATGTTTCTTGGACTCTCTACAATCATTTTCATCTCATAGACTGGATGATGTCTCCACTATGACTAAACCAGGCTCTGGATGCACACTTCCCTGACTTTATAACTAATACTGGTCATCCGCCAAATTTAACTATATAATTATATAATTCTATAATTAGAATGGAAAAAGCTAGATTCTCCAAGCAGAGAACTTGCTACAGAAAAACCCACCAAAAACCACCACCACCAAAAAAAAACCCAATCAAAGTTCAGAAGGTAGCCAATAAGGCACTTAAATATCACAAACTTTTAGGGAGAAAGCTCAGCTAAGATGGAGTTCAGAATATGAGAAAAAGGTTTAAAAGGAATCAGACATCTTGTTATCATTTACCAAATGGCTCTACTTGTAATGTGCCTGCACTGTTCTCCTCCTAGGAGCAAAATGACAATGCAACCATGATAGCATCCACATGTAACAGGAGAAAATTATGACGAACCACGATGCTGGATAGGAGAGGAAGACCAGAGACTGTGATGAACAGAAGTACTTAGTGAGGTAAAGTTTCTGGATCACTAGTGTAAGCCCACTTCTTTCAGATCCTCCTGGTACTCAAGTTCTCTATTTCCAACCAGGTTGGTCTTGTAAAGTCAAATATCTGATGTGTGGAAATGTGTGCCAAGTCACATTCTGGCAGTTCACTTGTTCTCAGAATGATCCCTCCAGGGTTTTTGAACCCCATCATTCGCTTCTTATCTACTTTTACTGGTTTCTTTCTCTGTCTGGCTATAAAAGCTTCTTCAACCATTTTGCTGTAGCGCAGTCCAAAAATTTTGATGGCGATTCCTGAAGTGTGCAGCAATTTACATGAGATTTTTCATGTGGATTTATTTAATTAAGAGAAAACCAAGGCCTAGTGTGCGATGCTTTCTGCCAAGAGAGCCTGACTCCCTGGAATAAGTTTTCATGAGAAAACTAGTGGCCAGTTCAGACTCGGGCATTAGATGAAAGCAGATAGCCTCTCAGGTAGAAAAAAAAAAATTAAAACCTTTCTATCACTTCCTTTAGAAATGTTAAGACAAGTAAAATATGTCGAAACAGAATAGCTGGAAATAAGCAGTGCTAAGTAGAGCGGCCAAGTGTGTAATTTTCAGTATAGACTGTTGAACTGTTACTTTTGCACTTCCCTCAGCAGTCTGATCTGGGCAAAGCATAAGGGCCAAGCGCACAGTGTTGGGACAAAACAGAAATAATGAAGTGTTAGAGCCCAGTAGGGAATGTAGGTTAAGGATTTAAACAGGCGGAAAAACTAAATGGGAAAGGTTGATGCTGAACTGTATCTGCCAGAACAACTCGTCAAGAGGGAAAGGCACATGTAGCAGTCAAGTCAGAAGAGGCTAGCCAGCCCTTCAGCCAGGACAGTGGCCAATTTGCTAGTATTCTGATTTCCTTCAGTAAAGTCAAGCTAACAAATCCTGTTCACTGGATTGAACAATGAATTTTGAAATCTCCCAAGTGATCTGGAACAGAAAAGGACAATGTGGATCTATAGGTATCCCACAGAGAACCTGTACAATGACAGTACATTAACAAAAAAAACCCCCAACAATAAAATACATCAATATATGCTCTATAAAACTGCAAGAGAGCTGTATCCTGGAAAAGAAAAGTAATGACCTAAAATTATTCAAGCATCTATAATAGTGATTATTATTATGCTGATTCAGTATAGGATGGTTAAAAGAACAAAAACCTGTTTACAATAACATCTATAAACATAGCAACATGAGGGGCATCAAAATATTTTTCTTTGGATCATTTAATCTGTGGAATTATTTCCTTTCTTCCTGTCAGAAATATAATACTGAGCTGAATGAAGCCCTGATGCAGAACTGAAAGCAAAGGAAGCAGGAAGGAAATTAAGATCCCAAAGGTAAACAGTTGTAATATGGAGAGAAAAATACAAGATTTAGATCTACAGTCTTGCTCTCCAGTCAGCTAAAGAAAACGCAGCCATTTTTTGTACCTTTATTACCCTTCCCCCAGCTCTAAGATTTTAACTGGGCTCCGGATAAGAACAAATAACATTTGATGCATTTGAAGAACCTGAAGATGTCAAAACTAGGCATTAAAAAGACAGGTGCTTCTGCCTGAGAGCGGCAGCTGTTGAGTATACTAAAAAAAACAAAATCACACAAAAGCTTAGGAATAAAGAGAGAAGATGGCATGCGGGACTGCGCAAGAGTGCAAAGCAAAGGAAGTGTGGTACTACAAAATTCTCTTGCCTCGTTTCGTGAGTGTAACAGCCTGAAGTGGGAGAGCAATGCCAGGTGTCGGGCACCGGAGTGGCACTGGCCAAACACATCCTAAAATCGACACGCTCAGGCTTTAGACAGCTCAGCTACCCTCGATCAGCACGTTCTGCTGTAAAGTCCAGGAGGGGAGAAAACCAAAAAAACAGCAGCAGCAAATCTGCTGCAGAGGTAGCAAGAGGGCACCCTGGCAGATTACCTTCTAAGAAAGTTTAGGAAAAACTAAACAAGGCTACAAAACAAAAAAAGCTATACCCAATTGCGTATGAAAGCGGAGATCTTGTAATATAATTAAAGCACTCGGGATTTGTGAGCTCAGCGGTGCACTAGAAAAATACTCCCCTGTTACACTAAAGCCAGGGATGGAATTGGTTCAACAGCCTGCTGTAAAGGCGTATCAAGAAACCACCTTTTTGTTATTGGCATTATTTTCATAAATTGCACTTGTATCTCTCCAAATGAGCAAGGTCCGGTCACAGAGACATATAAGAGATTGGTCAGATTAGAAGGGTTCGCTGTGACTTTAAGTTTACTAACAAAAAAGAGTGTAAGTATCCAGCTGATGAGAGCTGTCCAAGAAATAAGTATTATTACAGCAGTAATTCAAACATTTTGCTACTCCATTGGAACGTCAGGGGTGTGAGCCTTTTTCTGTTCAACTTTCAGATCTTCTAAATAGCCTAGCACAGAGGAACTGTCTGCTTTTAACATTGCTTCCAGACGTAGTCTTGGCCGGTTTTCTTCTTCTATTTGGACTGATCTGAATGACTTGAACCTTGGGAATGCAGTTACATTCTGGGATACAAATGTTATTCTCTGCTAGTAAAGAACAAAAAGTTTTGAGGCAAAGATAGGTGATGGCTTAACATCTAAGCTTCTCTTTATCTCAGAATAAAAGGCAGCAGGAATTTTGATTGCTCCACCCACACTCAAATTTCTGTGTGTGAACACACACCACAATATTCAAGGGGCTAATTAGACAGCTTCTGATTCAGTCTTACAGTTATGAGCGCCCACTGAATCACAGATTAGTAATTGTGTTGTCATTATTATACTGTATTTTCTTGGAGAAAAATAGACTAATTGGAAAAAAAAAAAACCAAACAACTGACATAAATAATTAAATCAAAGCTGTAGACTTTGCATTTCAACAGTGGTAACTAACATTTTGAGAGAGAGAGCGGGACATATTCATATTATTAGTATGTGCTAGTGTGTGTGGCACGTGCTGGTCTGTGGGCGCTACAGTCAACGTGCAGCAGATCTGCCCAAAGTCTGCCTTCAGCCCACACCCAAAACTCTTTGGGCTGACAGTGACAGAGGCTGGAAACAGGCTGCAAGAGCCAGGACAATTAAATATGGCCAGCTCCCAACAGCTGCCATCCCCCAGAGCCGCACGACTGCCTCCTGGCCAGACTGCCTCCTCCACAAAGCCAGACCTGCAGGCAGTACTTGAAAGGAGGGGACTGCTGGCTCTCCAGGAAAAAGCATCACTATCAGCGTATCACGAATCCCAGGAATTATCCCACTAGCTGTAGTTGAAATAATACTACTTTTGACTATTTGAATCCCAAGCAGCTGGATTCCATCTCCCAATGAGCCACTAAGCTAAGAAATCTATTGTTAGCTTGGTGGGAGATCATTTCTTTGGACCAAGTGGACAAACAACTAGTCACTTGCTGTACAAGGAATTCTCTGCTGACCCCACATCACATACCAGGTACATATCTTACATCTAATAAAATAAAGTTAAACAAATTAATCACTATACAAGAAACCATGTCAATAAAGAGAACAGCACACCACCAACTGCTAACCAATTCCACGTCAGTGAGTCCAGCCCAACAAAGAAATGAAATCTAGACGACACAGCACTGCTTGTGTAGCAGCACCCAAGTCTTGCCAGCATCTGCTTGCATTATTGAGCTTATTTCTACCATTCAGACCTTAGTTGACATTTTACAACTACTTTTTTTTTTTTCTTTTTTTTTTTTTACAGTATTGATTATTTGGGCAATCTTTTTCAAATCAAATCCGTTCAAGCCACACTACCTATGGATGACCTGAATTTGAGCCACTTGGTGTATTAGGGGAATAAAAAGCTGAGGCAGGGTTTTGTCTTGCTGGTGGATACCAGGCTGGTTTTCAGAGTGAGTGTTCACCTGGAAGAAACCAGTCCCTGTTTATGCCTGAACCAGCAGTGAGCTCGGAGACAGTTTCTGTTCTCTGTAAAAACTGTTTTATATACCACAATTTCTTCCTGCATTTGACACTGGATTCTGCAGACTTGCCCTTCAAGGAAGAACCACTCATGTGCAGCTCAGAGAAAATCAGAACTAATTAGATCATGTGCCATTTCCAGCTTCCCTTCCATACAGCTAAATATGAATTCAGTGCTACATAAACACCTGAGATGAACCATCCTCGGCATTCCCAAGTGGCATTAAAGTCACCTGACGTTTTAAATTTGCAATATACACACTTTTTGGAAAATGAACTTGAATAGGCACAGCATTATTTACTGTAAATACATCCAATTTGGTTATTCAAACAATTATCCTGGCTATCACTGACTTTCATTTAAAATGTTGCTCCTTCCAGTGGGAGGCCACTGTGAGGCCAAATAGATTTCACATCTCCTTTCAACAATTGATCTTTTCCCTGAGGGAAAACATTAGTATTTGAACGCCATAAAGTTAGTTTCCAAGCAGTGTTACTATTTAGCTCACTAGAAAAAAGCACAGGTGGGGGGAAAAAAAAAAAAAAAAAAACAGTTCAGATAATACAGCTGCTGAAAGTGAGCATTGTTATTCAACTTTCTATTACCAATACAGGTAGTGTTGCATTGCTCAGGTAGAATTTGAGAGTATCTTTCCCTCTTGATGCTTGATTTCTGCGCTACCATTTTTTTTTTTCCTTCTGAGAAGGTAAAGCTGAAAAAACACGAGCTCTCCTGCCAGCGGGAATCTCTGTCCCATCAAGAAAGAGGTCAGCAGTTTACAGTTGTGGAGTCAAGTATGGCTCTTAGATAAATGCTTCCTAAGTATTCTTTCTTTGTGGGTTTTTTCTTTTTTTTTTTTTTTTTTGGCACGAGGAACAATATTTTCTTGATATCTACTAACATAACGTCCCACATCCACCACATCCCTGCCCCAAGAAAAGTTCAGCAAGTGTCTGAGAGGGTATGTCACAGCTCTGCGTTTCCAACTGGCCACGGAGCTGGACAATAATCGAGCTCTTGCATCACCCAGCTCCCACAGCATTTCACCTGGCGTCTGAATCACTGTTGCCAAAAACAAAAGCAGGAAAGAGAAGCAGAGGGCAGTGCTTTAAGTTGGTTCTTTCCTGCCCGTGAAGCGAGGCTGCCTGTTTTGGTTTGGCTTTAGAAATGAAGCGGGCTGCTATGTTGTCAGTAGGCAGGGAATCAAACACACTAGACTAAGAAGTTAGAGTGAGTTGGATAAGTAAACAAAACATATCAAGGGAACTTAACTCCTTGGCAGCGGTACCAGTGGATTCCAGTGGAGCTTGTGTCTGGAAAATTGGACTCCGAGGCCCAAAGGGATTAATTTTTCATATTTACTTTACTTCCCTGTTGCAGATTTGACCATTTGTGCTGTTAGAACTGGACAGTAGGTCAGGGGAAAAAAAAATTGAAAATATGCACTAATTATGCAGTAGGTTGGAAGACTTCCTTTCAGCTTACTACTATAAATAGGACAACAAATGGAGCTATTGACATGATTCACTGTCATAAAGCAAATTATCTCTGTGATTATTCCACATTATTCTTTTCCAGAGTTACACAAGGTTACTACAATATATGCTTCTGTCACATTACTCTTATGAAATGTTATTTCACAGCATTGTAAGACTACTTACAATCAGTCCTAAAAAGAGAATGTGAGCACTTGCACATTGTAAGGTCATTTACTAACAAGGACGCAACAACGCCACCCTTCGGGGACACAGCCCATCGTTTTGTGCACCTAGTAATCTCAAATTCAAACTATAAATTACAGTGACTGCTGGCATTCTATCAAAGCAAAGCCTTTGTCTGTGAGCACAGTTATTTTAGTTTTGTCTATTAGATTATCAGAAGTAATGAACTCTGGATCCTCTGTGTAAAAGCCAACCAGAAGAAACATGACAGCTTCCAGATCTATAACCTTTAGAGAAATCGCATATGCTTTTTAATGTTTTATTTAAATGTCTGGGTCTTTCAGGGCTTTAACTCTCATGTTTAAAGTGGAGTTTAACTGTTAATTTTTTTCTCTAGTCCTTTTATAATATCATAGAATAGTTTTGGTTGGAAGAGCTCTTAAAACCAATTTAGTTCCAACCTCCAGCCATAGGCAGGGATACGTTCCACTAGAACAGGTTTTTAACGTGCAAAACCGGATAAAGTAGCTACAATCCCAAAGTAAATGTTTCTTTTTAAGGGCTTCATTCAGCTCATCTAAAACCAGAAAAAAGATGTCATTTACTTCTTTATAACCTGAAAGCAGCTCTAAATGAGTGCAAGCTAGCAGATTAAAGTTGACTACCGCCACCTCAATACTAAATATGGTCAAAACAGTCCTACAGATGACTTTCGTGAATATTTGAATTAACTAATGTACGATTATTTTTTTTAACCTAAGTTCAGTGGAACTGTAGACACGTTCTTCATCATTAAGAGGTATTTTAAGGCAACACACATTATTACATTATGCCAATTCTCTGTCACAGGCATGATTCGTTCTGATTTGACTGAAATTTTAAGCAGCTGCCAGGAGACCAAGTCCTTCAATGATGGCGTTCAAAACAAGCTCTAATACCTAAGCTGCCTTGGGAATTAGAATTGACATTCTTGTTAGAGCGCTGAACACAAATACAATGCATTTTTATCTTGTATAGCTGAAAATGCCAGTCTTCTAGGCCTTAAAACTGACAGAGATTAATCTTGAGAAACAACTACAAACTATCATATTTAAATAGGTAGAGTGCTACATGTAGATGCAGATAAGTAATGATTTGAACTGAGTTTTCAAAACAGCAGTTACACTAAAAATTACAGACTGAACCTAAATCAAAGAGTTTGAGGAAGTTTTATTTGAAGAAGACAGATGCTATTCAGAATATAGACAAGGATACCAGACAAAATACAAAACTAAATCCTTCCATTCTACAGAGCACAGGTAAAGACCTCACCAGAAGGTTGTATCACCTCTGGGCATCCCACTTGATGTAAGATGTGTGGAGAGAATACAGAAGGGCATGTAGAAAGCTTGAAAGAATTGAATTTTTCCTCTGAAACTGAGGAAACGGTTGCAATAGGGCACTCCCTAAGACATGCTCAAGTTGACATTGACCAAAAAAAAAAAAAAAAAAAAAAAAAAAAAAAGATGCCTGCATGGGATATTCAGGATTTGCAGTTTTCCTCCTTTGGGAAAGGGAGACAAACTACAATGTTCTAGCTCCCTCAAGCCTTTTTTGTCACAGAGGTCATAAAAAAAAGATTGGATTCAAACAGGAATGCCATTCAGGGAGTGACTCCACCGATCTATCTCTCTGTCCGACTCCCTAATGCTCCTCAGCCTTTCTCCTTCCTCCTTCAGCTCAGCCACCGGGCTGAGCAGATCGTTCATCTGGTCACATCGGACACAGGCGTCGCCTCCACTACCCTCCATGGCCAGTGCCAGGCTCCGGCACTCTCTGCAGCCCGAGGCCTGAACACCCACATGCTTACGTGGGGCCTCTGTCTGGGTGCCCACAGTTTTTCTAACAACCATTGACCTGGTGGCAACCATAGTTGGCTCTGCAATCCAAAGACTCTCCGGAAAGCTATGCACGGAATAGTTTACAGCCCTTTTAAGTACTTGCCTTTTAACAAAGACTTACCCTTCTAGGCCTTTCGTTCAGTGAACAGGGACTAGTCCCTGCCCTCCCCAAGGCTTCTTATACCTTGAGGGCACAGTCAGCAGCTGATCACCCTGTTTAAAATCGCCGCCGCTGAGGGTGGCTCTGCCCGCGCTATCTCGGGTGCCCGCCCTGGAGCTGCCGGTGCTGGCTCAGGTTCGGTCGCTGTAGCCGGCTGAAAAAAAGCCCCCAAAAGAGCTTTTTGTCAGCCTTTTTTTTTGCTTAGATTCCTTCCCCAGTGCAGTCTTACCTGCTCTGAAGCAGGTAAGTTCTGGGCCTCAACAGTTCTGGGCCCCTCAGCTCAAGAAAGACAGGGAACTTCTAGAGAGAGTCCAGCACAGGGCAACTGGGATGATTAAGGGAGTGGAGCATCTCCCTTATGAGAAAAGACTGAAGGAGCTGGGGCTCTTTAGTTTGGAGAAGAGGAGACTGAGGGGTGACCTCATTAATGTTTACAAATATATCAAGGGTGAGTGTCACGAGCATGGAGCCAGGCTCTTCTCGGTGACAACCAATGATAGGACAAGGGGTAATGGGCTGAAACTGGAACACAAGAGGTTCCGCTTAAACTCGAGAAGAAACTTCCTCTCAGTGAGGGTGATGGGGCACTGGAACAGGCTGCCCAGAGAGGTTGTGGAGTCTCCTTCTCTGGAGACATTCAAGACCTGCCTGGACACGTTCCTGTGTGGCATAATCTAGGCATTCCTGTTCTGGCAGGGGGATTGGACTTGATGATCTTTCGAGGTCCCTTCCAATCCCTAACATTCTGTGATTCTGTGATTAATAGAGGTGCATATACAGGTAAAGTGTTCTGAACAGAAATCAACAATCACAATATAATATATAGCTATTTCTTCTCAGAATGTGACTTGCAACTCACACCTGCATTTGGCTTCATCAATTTAAGACAGAATAGAATCAGCTCGCAATGCCTCAGCATACTACAACACTGTCACAGTAGTTGCTAACTCACTGAGTAACATTTAAAGCATGGGGTAAGAAGAGTAAATTATGAAAGTACAGACCTAAAAGTGGAATAAGTCTAGAATAATAGCATTATTTATTTTGGAGGGGACCTCCAGAGAGAATTTAGTCCAATACCATGCTCAAAACAGGCCTAGTTAGGTGAGGTTTCTCAAAGCCTTGTACAGTTGGGTATTGACCATCTCCAAAGATACAGATCTCACCATCACTCCCAGAAGCATGTTCCAGTATTTAACCACCCTCGTGGTAAAATCTTTTTGCTTGGCATCCAACTGGAACTCCCCGTGCCCAGCTCGTGCTCGTTGCCTCTCATCCTATCGCTGTGCACCTCTGAGAACAGTCTAGCTCCATTATTTCTATATCCCAATTTAACAACCACAATAAAACTACATAAACAGGGAGTAAATTATTTTGAGTCCTAATCCAGTCCGTAGGTATAGTAGTTTATTCCGGACCAAAAGACAACTAGGATTGCACCATTGTTTTCTGGCAAGTGACAGAATAGAACCAACTTTGCTGTTAAGTAAAGATATATCTGCTTATCTGCTTTTACTCACACTAACATTATGCAGAGAAGGAATTTCACAGGACATAATGCCTCTTCTGAAAGCTTTTCCACTGATAGCCTTCTCCAAGAGATTCACCCTCTCTTTTTTTTTTTTACAGCTATTTTTTTTCTAGCCTCCCTGACAACTTGGGACTGGACCTTTAAGTATTATAGGGCTTTGTATGAATTTCACTTGCTTTTCTTACTCAGAGAGGTTACAAAATCTTACACGTATATATTCCTAAACTTCTCTTCAGGGGAGTTAACACCAAATATCAAAAGGTGTGCAGAAAAGCCATCACTACATTTAGCAACACTTCTAATGAGGCAGTATTACTGGGCTCTTTATAACATATAAAACCTGCTTGATGAATTATTCATAAATGGGTGTTTCAATAGGTAAGTATGACCAAGCTTGTTCTGCAGTAAGAATCGTGTTACTCTTTCCTGGGGTTTCCAAGTTTAATTTTCACAGAATCACAGAATCACAGAATCACAGAATCACAGAATCACAGAATCACAGAATCACAGAATCACAGAATCACAGAATCACAGAATCACAGAATCACAGAATGTTAGAGGTTGGAAGGGACCTTAAAGATCATCTAGTCAAACCCCCCTGCCAGAGCAGGATCACCTACAGTAGAGCGCACAGGAACGCGTCCAGGCGGGTTTTGAACGTCTCAAGAGAAGGAGATTCCACAACCTCCCTGGGCAGCCTGTTCCAGTGCTCGGTCACCCTTACAGTAAAAAAGTTTTTCCTCATATTTTTCTGGAACCTCCTGTGTTCCAGCTTCCACCCATTGCCCCTTGTCCTGTCAGTGGACGCCGCTGAAAAGAGCCTGGCTCCATCCTCCTGACATTCCCCCTTGACATATTTATAAACATTGATGAGGTCACCCCTCAGCCTCCTCTTCTCCAAGCTAAAGAGATCCAGCTCCTTCAACCTTTCCTCATAAGGGAGATGCTCCACTCCCTTCACCATCTTTGTGGCTCTACGCTGGACTCTCTCAAGCAGCTCCCTGTCGTTCTTGAACTGAGGGGCCCAGAACTGGACACAATATTCCAGATGTGGCCTCACCAGGGCAGAGTAGAGGGGCAGGAGGACCTCTCTTGACCTACTTGCTACTCCCCTTCTAATACACCCCAGGATGCCATTGGCCTTCTTGGCCACGAGGGCACATTGCTGGCTCATGGCCATCCTGCTGTCCACTAGAACCCCCAGGTCCCTTTCCCCTGCACTGCTCTCCAGCAGGGCAGTCCCCAACCTATATTGGTACATGGGGTTATTTTTTCCCAAGTGCAAAACTCTACACTTGCCCTTATTAAACTTCATAAGATTTCTCCCCGCCCAGCCCTCCAGCCTGTCTAGGTCTCTCTGAATGGCTGCACAGCCTTCCGGTGTGTCAACCACTCCCCCCAACTTCGTATCATCAGCAAACTTGCTGACAACATTCTCTAATCCCTCGTCCAGATCATTGATGAATATATTAAACAGCACCGGCCCAAGCACTGACCCCTGAGGGACCCCACTAGACACAGGCAACCAGCCAGACTCAGCCCCATTGACCACAACCCTCTGGCTTCTTCCCTTCAACCAGTTCTCGACCCACCTCACTACTTGGTCATCCAGACCACACTTCCTCAGTTTACCTATGAGGATGCTGTGGGAGACGGTGTCAAAGGCCTTGCTGATGTCCAGGTAGACCACGTCCACTGCATGGCCACCATCCATCCACCTGGTTATGTCTTCATAAAAGGCTATCAGGTTGGTCAAACATGACTTCCCCTTGGCAAAGCCATGCTGACTGCTCCTAATAACCTTCTTATCCTTGATATGCCCAGAGACAGCGTCAAGGATAAGATGTTCCATCACCTTTCCAGGGATGGAGGTGAGGCTGACCGGTCTGTAGTTACTCGGGTCATCCTTCCTGCCCTTCTTATAGACTGGAGTGACATTCGCTTTCCTCCAGTCTTCAGGCACCTCTCCTGTTACCCATGACTTACCAAAGATGATGGAGAGTGGCCTAGCAATGACTCCCGCCAGCTCCCTCAGCACCCGTGGGTGCATCCCATCAGGGACCATGGATTTATGAATGTCCAAGTGTTCAAACTGATCCTTAACCCACTCCTCATCAATCAATTTTCCTAAAAAGCATTGCTTTTTAAATATATTTATTGGTCAACATTACTAAAGTGTTCTAGAAACAATTCGACATTCTCTCACATACTAATTACATGAGTGGGTTTTGGTTTTTCCAGCATTTGTCAGGTATATTTGGGTACTGTTTATTATATCACACAATTAACCCTCAACTGGATTATGGAATCCCTAAACACTACATGAAAGATGCAACTCAACCTCCAGCCAGAATCTGGCATGAAATTGGTAATGTCTGGGAATTGTAAATCTAAGCTTTTATATGCACAGCCAGAGAATTTGCAAAACAAAATTCAGCTTTGCTTCCAAATTTCACATCTGAAATTCTGCTTGATTATTTAAGATGATCGTAATAAATTCCCTGTGTATGCATCAATGGCTCATTACCAGCAGTTAACAGGGCTGAGTTAGCATGACACAGACCCAATTTCTTTGCCTGGTTGACATACTTCACACCTCCTGCCCATACACAAGCACAGCCTGGATATTCTATGACTAGTGATATTCACGTCGGCCACTTGCCTGCATCCAGCCATACTCCTAATTCTGGAGGAGTTTCCTTTGCCTCTGAATTCTTGTCTTTCTATAGTCATAGAATCATAGAATGGCTTAGGCTGGAAGGGACCTTAGAGATCATTTTAATCCAACCTCCCTGTCATGGGCAGGGACGCCTCTCAACTAGATCAGGCAATACATGGGGACCCAATGGGAATCGAACCCGTGACCTTTGGTGTTTCAGCACCACGCTCAACCGAGTGAGCTAAAGTCTAAAAACACAGCATCTGGTAAAGGTAAAAATAAGCATGCTGTAAAATATACGCTGACTTCAGTGTCTGCCAGCTTTAGGGACCGGTAGAGTGATTAGTAAAACAAATTTTTTTTTTTTTTTTTAGAAAAAAATCCTGATAAGATTTTGTCACTCACTTTATTCTGCAGCAAACACATCACAGCACCATTCTAAAAGGGGAAGGAGGGATTCTCCTGGGTTCTCACAGGTGGGAAACGACAGAGGTACATGTGAGGGACCCAAATAACCTTAATTCCTGGAATTCTTAAGCCTTAAATCATTTTGTAAAGAGAAAAATGAACAACAATTAAGGTCATATGCTTTGTCTTCCTAAAATGTCTAGCTTAGCGCTTGTTGCAAGGAGGTACACCACGCTCCTAGATGTGCATGGAAGAGCTATGCAGCAAACTATGGAAACTGATTTTAAGTACCAGATTTTGTTCATACATTTTCCTGTCAGTGATTTATTTAAAGTAGTTGAAAGATACAGCAGTGGTTTTGCAGTAATGAAAATTCCATTTCTTGTAGCACTTGTGTCTTGGCTCAATAGTTGCTGATTTTCTCCAAAATATATTACATAATAAAATGGAATTTCCAGACAGAAGTCAGTACTTTAGAGCTAGACATATATCAGGGGAAACCTCTTCTGTCTGCTAATTATATGCTATTGGTTCTTGACAGAAATACTTTCTGCATTACATTTTTTTTTTTTTTGTTCCTGTGCAGATATTTAGGGAAGATTCTATCGCATAATTCCATTTTATTTTCTACACAGTTACTAACACAAAATCTACCCATCTTTTACTCTGAGAATTTACAATAAGCAAGTAAATTCAGACTCTAGAACTTGGTGGGTTTTTTTCCTTTTCTCTTAAAGTTGACAATTCAGGGTTTAAAAGGTGATTTGAATCCATACAAAACTTAGGTTTATAAACAAATGATCCCTGAAGAATTAGTGGGACTCAATTTAATCCAAATTTGTATATGGAATGCATCTAGGAAACTCAGGAGAAGGGGAGAAAAATCCTGATTTTATTTCATGTGAAAAAGAAATTAATTTTTCCAAAAATGGTTGTATTGATTGCAGAAAGCACTGCTCCATTTTAAAAATATGTCTCGGTGGATAATCTAACAAGTAACACGGAAAAGCTTGAGCAATTTAGAATAATGTCAGCATAAACCATCATGTTATGATCTATCTAATTAACTGTATGAAATAGGAAGTTAAAACATGTTTGTTGCCTGAACATAGTCTAGTGAAATAATAAACCGAGAGGAAGACCGATTTGGAAATTTGGGTAATTGGGCTGCCATAATGCACATAAAATGCAAAGAAATCCACTACAAAATGCTCAGGCTCCTTGCACGGCAAACATTACCAAAATTGCAATCCATCATATCTCAAAGTCTACAGACCTGGAATATAACACAAAAGTTAATGAGCAGCACTTGAATCTTCCACATCAACCCTCAAAATTTTTGAAGCTACATCTGCTGTTACATCTTTGTTTAAAAAAAAAAAAATCCAAGCAAGCAATATATTTATTTGCAAACAAGCCCCTCTCAGACAAAGTTAGCAATGAAAATAAAAAGAAATTAACTTTAACTAAAATTAAAATGTTTCCACAGAAATTGTGACCTTTTGATTAAAAGCTGTAAACAAATATGAATATTTCTGACCATTAGTTTAAACTAAACCTCTGGCTGTTCTAAATACAGAGAGATTGAATCAAGAGAAAGTAATCTCCCTCCTGTCACCTGTACTTGCTAAGCAAAGAAGCTCCATCTTGTTTGTCCAAAATAATACTACCTGAAATGCCATATAAATCCCAAGTATAAGATGCACATTTAGTTTTTAGGAGGAACTCAAGCTACATTTAATTTTTGTGAGAAAAAAAGGAAAAAAATCTCTAGTACTGGAAGGCAGGGGAGTAAAGTAATGGGGTGAAATGGGCAAAATACTGTTCAAGTGATCTCATACCAGGTATTTATTTCACTCTCCATTAAAAGGTGAAACTTTCTCAAAAAGAAATTTTAAAAGCGTGGAAAGGTTGTTTGTTGTTTTGCTGGTTTTTTTTAAAACAGTCTAAACATCAAATTCTTTCCAACAAATGCCAGAGGGCATAATTTTTCCTTCCCAGATTCCTTCCTTCAGCCTTCTCACTCTCTTCCACCTTTCAGTTCCCCAGATGCCATCCTCACCACAGGCAGCTCCAAGCTCTCCTGTCTCGCACTAAGATACTGATACCTACAATTTAATTAAGAGATCTAGCTACAGCTGGGCTGTCATGGTGGCTCCAAAACAAATGAGGAATATATTCTTCTATCATTTTTCACACTCAAAGTTTACTTTGGCAATCCTCTCTTTCGGATTTTCCATAAACACGGAGTAACCTTGAGGTCTTCACGTATGAAATTAAGGCATGATATTCTGAATAACTTCCTTCCCACTAATAATTAAACTTAACAGATCTGACTGATTTTGGAAAGCTTCCCTTTTTATAATGAGAATCCTGGATCCCATTTCCCCAATAGCGTGACCCAAGTAGAAGGAGTTAATTTTTAGCCTACCCAACTCCAATCCCTCCTCACATCTGAGAAAGCTATCAAGCAGTCCACACGGTGTTCCCTGAAAAAAGTTAGCTTGAAACATCTTTATGGGACCCAACTGTTTCATTCGAAACTGTGTTAAAAACAAAAAACATACAAACCTAGAGATTTTCCATACATGTTCCCAACCTTTTTTCTCTCTTCTTCCACCAACTGGAAGAGCAGTGGTGCCGATAGTAGTGCACAAATTAATGAGAGTGCATATACTCAGCATCTGGTCATGAATTTAAAATCCGAACTGAGCAAGTGCCACCACATTCTGTGAAACCTTTGAACATCCCAGAAGGAAGAAGAGCCACCAACCCCCTCCCCTTTTCTTTTTTATTTTCCTGTTCCCCAGAGGCCACTCCATGTACCTCCAGTCTACGGATGGCATGATGCTTCTTTGTCAGAAGTAGCAAAAAGCGTTTCACAGATGTAGAGAAAATAAAATCTTGCTTTTCTGTGCACGAGTCAGAGGTGATCCTGCCAGTGGAGGAGGTAGAGGGAGCTGTTGCTCTTATTGCACTTTCACATCCTTGACCTGCGGCGGCAATGAGCATGGCTTTGCAGGAATCCAGACTGGACACTGATGTTTTGTCTGAGGTGGGTGTCACTTAGACCTCACCTGAAGTCAGTCCTCCTCTCTGTGTTAACTCTGGCACTTACACTAGCTGGACATTTCAAGGAGCCCACAAGCCTGTGTATGCTCCAATCATCTGGCAAAAAAAAACAAGTAAACATGAGGAGCGAAAGAATAGTGCTTTAAGAATATTCTGAAGGCAGTTACAAAATCATCACCAGACAAACATTTTCCAGCTAAAGCATTTCCTTGGGAAAACACAGGTTTAGATCAAAACTCATGATAATTTTGAGATTCCAGAGCAAAAAGGCCAAGTGGCCCACAAAGCAAGCTATAAATATTAATGGGGAAACAAGGATATCTGTGGGAAAAAGGAAGAAAATCTCCTAGATACTGAAGAAAAGGTAAAAATATAAAGTCTCCTTATTTTCTAATTTAAGAAACAATAACATTAGTCATCTACATAACTCCATAGCTTTTCTGCAACACTACACAAAGCCTCCTTTTGAGCGAGCTGCAGGAGCTTTCTTGAACCTCAGGAGTAGTTCACCTTTGGTAGATCTGATTTTAAAATACAAGCAGACCTTTAAGATTACAACAAGATCAATAGATCTTTACTCTTATGTTTTGTAGGCTTTGCTAAATCCTTGGAAGTATCTACTTTACTTGTTTCGGTTCCTTGGTGGCACAGAATAGTTCCTCATTTGCAGGGATTTGTTTCTCTTCTCACTCAAGCAAGATGTCATATTTCTAGGGAACATTTGGATTCCAGAGGCTGTGAATGACACAGCAGAGTCGAGGCTTTAGGTAAACAGTTCACATCGGTGAGCAGTGTCCTACAAACACGAAGGATATTTTGTCTCCAACGAATGACTCTTCAAACATTATTCAAACTCGTTTCTTTAAACCGCTGTTAATTAAAAATCTCTTCTTCGCTTTTTGTCACTTCACAGTTCTTTTGGAGAAAAAGAAGCACAGGATAAGAGTTCCAGTTGGTCCACTTCTGCTTGCCTGTTAGGCAGTGTCCCTTCTAAGTTGGCAGGAGTCATGGAAGGACAGATGTCATGAGACCTACCCTGACTGCACCTACCAGTTGGATGACATTCACTGTCACCGACATGGTCTCGGGCAACTCTGCTGATCGCTTATCCCTAACATTACCCATGACTGTTTCCTATTAAACTATTCTAACTGCTCATTCCCTTTCTGAGGTCTCTCAGCTAAAGGAACAGAAACAGCCGTCAAGCTACTTACTATTGTTTAAAAAAAAAAAAAAAAACACCAAAACTTCAGCCAAAGCCTCTTGTCTGTTCCAATGAATTAGCTAGATTTTAGCATGCCCCACTGGGTTCATCTCTCATTCTGGATTTCTAAATATGGCCAAAGTTTTCTGAAGAAACAGACTCCCAAATTCAACAAGCTAGATTCCCTGTTAACCTCTGCTTCTCTGAGCTACATCTTCTCGCCTGGATTACAAACCTCTGATCGCAAGCTTCCAGCTTTCCAGTGTAGAGTGCTCTTTGCCCCACCAAGTAAACCTTGCACTAGATGGCATTTCTAAGATTACAGAGCTTATAAATCTGTAAAATCACCTCCACAAAAGGAACTGGCTAAAAAAAACTCCATCCCTTTGTGTTTGTAATATTGAAACAGGAAAAAAATATATCAATTTGCCAGAATTACTAATCAAGATATTGAACTCTAGAATATTTCTGACTTGATCCTTTTCCCCATTTATCCCACCCGCTTGAAAGGTTAACACAAATCCTAGGCAAGATGTTAAATATTTTTAGACGGCCTTTTAGTTTCGCAAGGAAATTTTATATTGCACCCGTAACTTAAACATGTGCCATGCCTAAATTTTGCAATATAGTCAAGTGGTTAAGTATTTGCAGCATGGTGACTACTACAGTCATGAAGCACTTTGCTGCCAAAATTAAACAGCACAAGAAGATTTTTGGATTCAAAATCAGGGACTGAGAATTACAAGTACCATGCACAACTCGTACAACAATTTTTCCTCTCAGCCAAGTAAGAGAAAAGGCCAAGATCAAGTCTTACTATAGTGTTACCTGCTGCTTTTTTAAGTATGAGTTGTTGGTTTGTTGAAGTAGACCAACAGATTCCACAGATTTCGCTTAGTCTACAGGTCATCATCTGGGCAACTATTTCAAAGAACATATGCCAATAGCGAGCTAAATAACTACTGTATGCCACAGGTTGCAAGAGGGGAAAAGGGGATCCTTCCACTTACTCTAATGAACAAACAAAGATAAAAAAAACCACAGAATAATATTCCCAAATAGGTATTTTATGGTTGCAAATCAATGGTTTTTCTTGTACACTCAATTTAACACATCCTCTACCAAATATTTCGCAATTTGCCTCAGAGGCAAAGTACTCAAGGTGCCTAAGGAATGAAGGTACCTTAATCAGGTTTGAAAATGTGACTCAGGTTAGCTGGTTGGCTGGATACTTCTGAAAATTGTATTCTATCCCATATATTTAAGGCATGTCATGTTAGTAACTACGAACATTTAAGTAAAACCACTTTGGGTAAGCAGTCAAATTCCCTCATAACCTGTAATGTCCAGAAGACATCTCAAATCTCTGTGATTTCACGTGCTTCAAAAGATGTGTGTGCATGCAAGAAAATTTGCTCAAAAGTACCACCAGTATGACACAGATTCTACAGAACGAAGAATTATTGCGGGTAACCCCAAGCTCCAGTTTCATATTAACCCCTATTTAGTGACCATATCTCAGCTTCACAGGTCAGGTATTGAGTCCTGGGCATGCTGTGACTTCCAGGAACTTACCTACAAAGCTCTTCATTTTGGCGTCGCGTAATACTCACAAATTGTGTTACTCATTCTGAGTCAAGCAAATGTGTACATAAACTATCTAATTTGCCAACGGCTCTTCCAATTTCCTTCTCTCCCTGCTTATCCCCCCCCTCCCCCTTCTTGCTAACTCTGTCCTCTGTCTTTTTAGAACTGCGCTTACAAGCCATGCTAAAAATCAACAATGCCATCACCATCTTCTTCCTCGTATCATAACGGTAGTAATTCTAACCAGTCCTTAGGCAGAGGTCTCTTTTCTAACACATGCACGTTACTTAAGATGTAATTAGAAGCACGAGGTGGCTTTCCCCACTTAAGTCTGAAGCATCTGGCATCAACCACTGTTTGGCCTTATGCACGTCAATGTACATGTTTGCAAAATTAAAACCAGACTACGATAATCCTTGACCAAACAAAACGCCAGAAATGAATTCCAGATCCTCTATCAAATCTATGCCCAATTTATGGCATAGGCATCCTCATCTTCTTATGTACCTCTGCCTCTATTATAATAAGAGTGAAAAGAAACCAAAGCGACAAGTAATGAAACCAGCGGGTAGATGCCTGCTAGTGGAAGCAGCTTTCCCTCCACTTCAGTCTTTTTTTCTGTCACATGAATTTGTGCAAGCAGCGACAAGAAGCAGAAGACAAGGCATAAAATCAGCACCCACTGCATCTTACACAAGTGTTTATAATTGCATTAAGCACAGAAACAGAAAATTTACGAGCCTGGTGTATGTTTTGAAGTTCCACGTGTTTTGAAGTCGGATATGTTTTGCTGTGAAGCAGGTTTCAAAGCGTACAGTTCACCCCAGGGCAGCTCCACTGCTGCCCACCAGCTCCTTCTCCACAGCAGCCTTGCCCGGGCTGCCAAGGCAACTTGAGGGAGGCTTCCAGCTTCATTAAAGCAACCGAGTCGTAAATATGTAAAAGGGGCAGGGGAAACCATAAGGTGCTCGGGTTTGGGATGTATTTGGTTAGAGGGGGTGCCTTGCCAGAAGTTACAGACCTTCTTCTCCCTGAAGTGGTTCTGATCATACAACAAAGAGAAAGCTATTTCCATTGACCGTGTCACCCATTCCCTTCTCCATGGATATCTACAGGTTCTATCTAGCTCTTAGGAAGATTTTATTAGAATCACAGCAGCTGGAAGAGACCTAGAAGGCCATTGAGTCCACCCTTTGTCCCAGCCCTATCAACCTAATAAATGATTTTCCCCAACACAACATCCACCTGTCTCTTAAACACCTCCAGGCACGGTGGCTCAACCTCCTCCCTGGGCAGCCTGTTCCAATGGCTGACAACGCTCTCAGTAAAGAAATCCTTCCTAATATCTAACCTGAACCTCCCCTGGTGCAATTTAAATCCATTTCCCCTTGTCTTATCACTCTCCACTAAGGAGAACAGACCAACAATTAGCAGCAATTAGAAACGTTCCTAGAAAAGTTCCAAGTTCACATTTGTGCCAGGTGTCTGTGGGGAGGTGCCAGCAGTGGGGGGGCTGCAGAGGTGGCCCCTTTGAGGACACAGCTGGTCCCACCATAGGGACCATGGCTGGTCCCACTGCAAGGCCCAGCTGGGCCCCTCAGCTGAGCTGGTAGGGCCTCTATGAAACTGAAAGGTGGTGAGGAATGAGGGGAAAAAAAAATTAAAAACAGTTCTGTGACCCCCATGGTTGAAGAAGGACTGGGAAGAGGAGGTGTCAGCAGAGCCAGAGTAGGTATTTCCCTGTAGTTGGGGAGGACCCCTCCCCAGCGCAGGTGGACATTCGATTCTGTGCAGGCGCTGCCTTTGCCAGCGACACGGTTAATATAGTAGCAAGAAAGCATCAGAGGGTCTTTGCCAGCATCCCTGCAAAGTGCTAAGGTACTAATATCAGAGAAACCACCTGCCTCTTGCCTAAAGCCCCGGCCTTTGGCAGACTGCCCTCACGCTCCGTTTCCACACCAGCCCTGCAAACCTACAGCGCAACCCGAATTCCTGCCCTGGCCCCCGCGCACCTCGCTCTTCCAACCCCAACCTCGGTCTCCCTCTCATGCGCCATCCGCTCTTACTCATCTCTTCCGTGGGTGTCAGCATGTTGAGGCACCCAGGAGAAATATATTACAAGTTCAGTTCTGACTTTCCTGATATGGCTTGCTTGCAGTTATCGCTGTGTGCAGGTGTCTGTCTGGGTTCACACGGACGCGCAAAGTTTGGAGCGATATCCAATTATTCAGCAGAGGAACACACACACCCCCCCCCCCCCCCCCCCAAAAAAAAGAACCTGGAGCAAGCTTCCAGAAAAGGATCATGCACAAACCTTTTTTTCAGGATTTCTTGTTAAAAATTCATTAAAAACCAATGAAACAACCCTACTTAATGAGAAAACCACGCCTCCAAAAATAAAACAAAGAAAACATCCAAAACACAGAAAATTCATTTTCTCTCATGAAGGTTTATTATACCAAATAAAGAGATTGTAGTCAATTACTGAGAGCTCAAAAGTGAATCTATAATGTATTTTTGAACAGCAGATTCATTAATAGTTCCATAACCTGAACTATACACACCACACAACTTCCCATTGCATATAAACACTTAACATTATTTTTAAAAGAAAAGCTTTTATCTTTCTTCATGAAGTGAACTGTTAACACCATCTCAATAAGCAAATTCTGTGATGTAATGTTATGAAGTAAATAACTAACTGGTCCAATTACGGCACATTTCTTAGACCGCACGTAAACTACAACTTCTGTGTTTTTCAGATGGGCCAAAGTGGATACCAGGTGCCCAAAACCATTAGTCTACTGTTGTGTAAAGAGCAGAAACATCTGCAAGTCTGATGGGAATTAAAGGTCAGCCTGCTGTAAAGAAGCTTCCTTGTAAGTACCTCAATATTTAATTTTTCCATTACTAATAATTCAATAATCAGGTGTCTCATGTTTATTCTTCTAAGGCAGGCTTTCAACTGAAAACTGCACTTTTAAGAGTGTTTTCTTTTTCAGTATCCTCTGAGAGAATTATTTACTGTTAAATATCAGTTTGTTAAAAGCATATTCACCACATGTAACTTAGTAACACAGGTTTTTAACCCCAAATTCTGACTGGTTGCACATGTGCATGAGTGCAAGCAAACTGTACCATCCACAGCTGTCTAGCAAGTTTACGTATAAAGCCATAGAATTCAGCACCTCACTAGGAATTATGTTTGCAGGAGTTTACACATGGTATTTCTCCACGTAGGTATTTTTGCTGCTTTTCTCATGGATAACTTGGACTGTACAATGACACCATCTTGATGTTAATTATCTAGAACTGACATCTAATCGTCATGACAGAGACTGAAACCAACTGCCCTTTGTTTCTTTTTCCTGTGTTTGACATCTGGATGGTGTTCAAAGGTATGACCTGGGTTTTGAAGGTGAAGAAGCTTTTAATGCTGTTTTAATGACAACCCACTAGGGTTGCTGCTGAAACCATTACGTACAATTGTATGTAATATTTTCAACTTAAGCATTTGGAATGAAATCATTAGAGATTGTTTATTTCTAGTGTTAATTTTTAATGAAGAGCATAAACGATGGAGACATAACCAATCTTCCTATGCAGTTCCAAGCCCAGGCTATTCATTCCAATGTAAAAGCAACAAGTTTCCCTAGAAATTACAATAAGATCTCTGAACTAGGTCTTTGCTTAAATGCTATTACATTTTTATCTTCTGAACTTTATGTAATTATCTGTTCTCTGAGGAGCCAGCTTCACAGCAAGTAATAATCTGGCACATGTATACAGCATCTTTGTGGAATGAATCTGCATGAGCTCTACTTCAACTTCAAGCCGTTCACCTTCACGTGTATCTGTTTGGCATTCTGTCTGTTTATCCTTGTGGGAGATATGGTATCTGTCATCCACGCTTGTCTGTCAAATCCTCTCAGCTTCTACTTGTACGTGCTTGCCAGAGACACCTGATGTGCCGTGCCCTGCTAAGGCTCACTCCTCTGCTCCAGGCAGGCTTCCAACTTTTGCCACTACCTGCCTATGCAGTTCTGTTTCGTTACTGGTCAGTGGCCACTTCACATCATGTCACTAATCCAAACCCCATCATTACGTAAGTAAAACATAATTAAAACTAATAGCATACCTCTCCTCTGCTGCTAGACACAGAGAAGTCAAGAAAAGAAAAGAAAAAAAAAAAATCAGCTTAAGAAAAGTGCAGAAATAGCTACAAATAGGATTTATCAGTGTTCTGATATAAGAAACATGAAATAAACTTCACAGGAGAAGTACACACTCCCTCATAATGAAGTTTCTAACGGTCAAATTTTAGCTTTACTCACGCAGATGTGAATCTTCAGCACTTCTACTGTTTTTACAGATAGCCGCTCTGGATTTGCCCTGCTGTAGCCAAGATCAGCATGTGGCCTTTGAACTCCATTCTTTTGCTTAAAAGCAGCTGATAGGAAGTATGTAGTTATTTTATTTTGAGCTTTCCAACCTTCTATTAACTCTTTTGTCTTTGGGGGAAAGTTATTCCTTGGATATCGCTTAAGTTACTATTACTCCTTTCTTTGGTAATTAAGATTGATATCTAGCAAGGGAAACAAGCAATGTGCTGAAACAACTCTGAACAATACTAAAGGTATTTTCTTAGGTGTTTAATTCTTACACGCTCCAGAGCAAAAATGTTACCCTTTCTAGGATTTAGCTGTGTCGTGATTCAAGCCAACTGACCGGCAGGGAAAGACGAAGGAACCACGCAGTCGCTCCCTCTCTCACTTCTCCCCTATCAGGATTGAGGAGGAGAGCACGGAAGGAGCCGCAGGCAGAGCCCCGTGGGGTGGGGTTGAGATAAAAGCAGTTTGTTTTAATGACTAAACATAAATGATAACAATAACAGCAAAATAACAGCAGCGTTTAAGTAGATATCATGTAACGCAAGTAATACGTAACGCAGATGTCTCACCACTCGGAACCCAAGGATGCAGCGCCGAGCTCTCAGACAGAGAGGTGGAAAAAAGAGATTCCCTCACCCCGGCCAACTCCCTCTATATACCCCGAGCATGATGTCGTGATCGTATCGAACAGCCCCTTGGCTAGTGGCCAGTTTGGTTCAGCTACCCCGGCTGTGCCCAGCTCCCAGCCTCCAGTGAAAATTAACCTTATCCTAGCTGCACCCAGTACAAGCTGACATTCCTGTTGGGTCTAGCACAACACTATCGAGTTTTTTTACCCTACACAGAGATATCTACTGAAGCTGACAGACAGCTCTGTTACTGACGAAGCCTTTAATTAAAAAATAAATAAATAAAATCTGCATCTGGGACCACTTTGCTATTTTTAGTTTCCCAGCTCTTCACTAGGATCAGAAAGACACAGTCACAAGAAAGACTTTTTCTTCTCTTGTTGAAATTCAGAAATGTAGAAGTCAGCACCGCTGTGGTTCTAAACTCAGCTGAACTGTGGTCACTTGTTCTCTGTAACTACCAGAGAACTCAGGAAAACTGTTAAGATCAAATTATGCCTTTTCGAGGGCAGGCAACTCACATGGTATTGTGCTGAGGCACCACCAAGGAATGCTCTGGGTTCTATTAATACAGGGGCAATTTTGCAGCATTTTCTCTAAATGTGTAACCTTACCAAAAAAAGCCTTATTTTCACGTAGCTAACACAGTGGGAAATGTGGCTAGAAGCTTACTAGTTAAGCATGGTAACTTAAAAGCATAGTTATTGTGAAGCTTGTAATTTAGGAATTAGTAGTTGGATCATAAAGTAGGCTACTGGTAAACATTATTAAGGATTATAACAATACATATTCACTACAACAATTCACTAACGTATGTACCAGATGATAAACTAGGGTTCAGTTTTGATGCATGTGTTCACAAACCGGGTATTCATTTCCATCTTTTTTTCTAAAACATAGGTATTACATGAACAAGTGCCAAACGTGGGGAAAAAAAAGGATATAACTATCACCAAAAATTTAAGGTACCTTAAAATTATTCCGAGTAATTTTTTGAAAACTACAGCTCAGTACTCATACTGGCAAAAAGACAAAGTGAAAATAAATAGGAATGAGACAACACAAACATGAGGAAATTATTAAACATCGACTAGATTCCTAGCACACGCATCTGAGCACTGCTACTAGTGATTACCTTTCACAAAACAATGTTTTAGGATATCACTAGGTAGACACAAAGGAACCAGTTTAAGCAGAACTGTGGAATGGAGGATAGACTTCAAAGATTGAGACTTCAGCTTTCATGCGCTGCTCATCACTTGGAGAAAGTGATGAGTAATGATTTCTCTACTGTTTCTTGTCATTCAAAAAACTGGCAGTCACTTGAAGTTGTCAGCAACGTTAATAATAGGAAATACTTTTTCACACATTGTGTCTCAAAATGATGGGGTTCATCGCTGCAATATTTTGACTGCCAATTGTACAAATAGACTCAAAAACCAGTCAAGCAAACCGGTGTAAAGCAGGTTTGTCACAGCTTTCAAACAGGACTGTGAAGATGTTTCCGCTTTAGCACATCTTTAATAGTAGATCCCTAGAAGCTGGGATAGTGCACTGGGACATGTTCTTACACCATCATAAGCTCCTACTCCTGGCCACGCTCTGGGACAGGATACTGGGTTAGGTGGGTCTCGGGTCTGACAGCGCATAGCCATGCTTATTTTTGTGTAACTGCACGTGAATGCTACAGAAGCATCCTAGCACTTTCTGAAGATACTAGAAAAGGAATTTGCATAAGCCAGCTGTTTCAGTGATCATATGGTATTTAAATTGTAAGCCTTTAACTGAAGTTGTTCTGCCTCTGGCTACTGTGCGCTTCCTCAATAGACAGGAAATCTTCTCTAGTTCCTGAGATGATACAAGAAGGGTCCTGGGAGCAGATAGAGTTTCAGAATGGAAAAAACTGAGAATTACCAATTCAAACAATCAGTTTCCTGTCATGCAGGAGCCTCGTGCCTTGCCGTATAATACAATCTAAACATGAGCTCTGGTTTCTCTTAGCATTTTTATTGCAGTTCATCGTAAAATCAGTCTCCTTATTCACAAAACATTCACTTAAAATGAAGTTAATGCATTACTTGGAGAGTTTTATGCCAGTGATAAAAATGGATCCAAACCACATGCTATCCTTTTTTCATTCCATCACAATATTTAAAAGAACTAGTAGCATGAGCGGATGACCAGAGCCATCAGCACAGCTGCAGAGAGAGCCTCTAATAAAAAAAAAAAATCCTGCTCATGGCCTGGGACTTGGGTGTTGCTAAGAGGAGTCCTACCAATTCAGACAGTGAGGAGTTGGCAAGAGATCTCCTGGGCCAGGAATCAGAAGGCAGTATTTTTCACCTGATTTCCCATGGAAGGACTACATGGTCGTGCAACATATCTGTGTGTCCATCCGATGGGTTTTACTCAATTTCGCCTGTCCCCGGAAACGTGGAGCAGAAGCATTACAGGCACCTCTAGAATGCAAAGCCAGAACAGGACATACTAGAACTGCTCCAGGCAGAGAAAGGAGGTGGTTCTTGGCAGCTAGCTAAAGGGAAGATGTTTTCTATGTTCTGAAACTCGAGTTAAATAAAATAAAAAGACTTAAAATTCAGTAGTCCCAAGTCCCATCACTCCACCCAGAGAAGCTTTTGTTAGAAAGGAGTTTGAGCTCCTCCCTCTCATCTCTCTCCAATCCTAAAAGTGGGAGTTTCTCCTCCCTCATTCTTCACTCTTGCTTAACCTCGTCTGGAGAGATTAGCCCTTCACACAGGGACAAATCCAACTTAACAGCTGTCTGTCTATGAACTTTTTGTGCCTGTTCTACTGACTTGTGCTCATCACTGCCAGAGCAACATGAAGTATTTGCTTTCTCCAAAAACTGGAGGTGGGACTGGAAAATAGGATAAGCCACCTCATGCTTTAAAATTTAAAGAATGTTTAGAGGATTCTGAGATTTAATGTGTTCAAATTCCTTCACAAATACAGTTAAAAAAATCAGAAGTAGATGATGATTAGGAGCAATCTACACTTCTGAAGTCTTTGGAAAGACTTAACCCTGCTAGTAAACGTTTCTCTTCAATTGTACAGTTGGCTCAGTATTCAGGGGTTTATACGCTTAAGATATTTCATTCTTCTTCCAATGCTTTTTTTTCATGAATTTTTCCACAGGTTGCGTTGTGCAAGCTTTACACTGCAAATGCTGGAGCTACGCCAAGGCAGTTTCTTCTTTTCCATAAAACGAACACTTTATTTTTTTAAAATTAATTTTTATTTAATCGACTGTCTTCAAAATATTCAGGCTGTCACTAAGAGAGCTAAGCACCCCTAGGACTACAATGCTTGCCCAGACAAACGCACATTCCTGTCTGTAAAGACCTAGCCGGAATGTCTAGCATCAGAATTTCACATTTTGTGCAGTCAATTCTGTTTCGCATACTAAGCCACAAACCCATTATAGCTGAAAACAGTAGAAAGTCTGTTTTAAATTAGGTGACGCAAATACAGTAGTAACAGAAGCCACAGAAAAAAGCACAGATGTATAGAACGTGTGTACGCGCAAGGCAACCAAGTATTAAAAAGACAGGTTATCAGTTAAAATGCTTTTGAAAGGATGAAGCCACCATTTTTAGCAACCGATAATAACGAATTCAACAATATGTTAACTGATCAAAAAGACAACGCAGCGTTTTACGTTTTCCGTTTGCTGAAGTTCTACCCAATACGAAAGCAACAGAAACAGGTAACCCCAGATTGTCTCCTGGGAGGACAGGCTGTTCTGGAGCAAGGGGTGCCTTCCCTTGAGTGGACAACTGGAAGAGACAGCCCAACAGGAACTGCTAAAGAAAGCAAGCCTTGCAAAGCCAGTCATTTAGACTCGCAAGAGACATGGTCATTTACTGCTGATAAAGTGGGAGAAAAAATAATTCTGTAGGAACAAAATAAGATTTTATATTATAAATCTAACTCTTAAGAGAGCACCATGACTGCCTGCCTGCATCCATTTCATCTTTATGAATAGAAATATCTGAGACAGGTCTAGCTTTAGTGTGGAAACAGAATCAAATGGCTGACAGTATTTTATTTTACAGAAATGTTCTATTCTCTAAGTAAGATTGTGATTGGTGTTGTGATCTGATGTAAAAAACCAATACAAAACACATTTTTGTCTGCATGATGAGACTAAATCCATACCAGCAAATCAGTGGGTTAAAACAATTCAGTTAACTTTTAAAAGCAATTTGGTTAAAAACTTTTTTCAGTCAAAGCTTTTAACACAGAAGTGCATGAAATTATCATATGAATAGAAAGAAATAATTTATTTTAATATCAGGACTATTTAAAATGACTTGGCATTTGTCCAGCTCAGCTATGGTTCCATCCACAGGGCATCGTTCCAACTGTCCAAAGGCAAAGGAAGTTATTCATTGCAGGTTAGTGTCTGCAGAATCTACTTGTCTGCTGTGGTTTCACATTTTTTAGGCCATGAAAAACTGCTCTGTTGAGGTGATAAAACTTTAATTTATATTAAGGCAGTTCGGTAATTCAAGAGAAGCTGGCACAAAAACTAAAGAAGCTGTAGCTATTTGCAAAAAAAAAATCCTGACAAAATATTGAAGAAAATAGCACTTGCAGCATTTAAACCAACTTTGAAAACCCTATGGAAACACTCTACATTTAAGAATAAAAGCAGTTGAGTCACGCCCATTATGAAGTACTAAATTAAATACTATTGGTGTAGTAGTTATGCAAAATTACAGTTGTAGCAACTGGCTCAGAAACTACTGATAAACTAGAATCTTTCCTGCTGAAAAAGGTTGGCTACATAAAGCATCTCCTCCACTCCTTGAAAGGCACCACAGGATTTATCTTGCACCAGTACTGACACGACAGACAGGCAGCACACTTGGCTTTAATGGCTATTTTGCATCCACTAAGGAAAAGAAGTCAAAGAAATAACATCCAGAATGGCTCATTTCTTGTTCTGTATATCTCGTCTAGCTCTTCCCTTTATTGCCCATGTTGGGCCATTCCAGAAATTTATTTCACTTGCACAACTTAGAATTTGCTTCTCCAATATCTCTTTAAAAAACCCAATTCTTTTCATAGAAAATACTCTTGCAGATTCTTCAAATCCATGTGCTAACATAGTATATTTATTTTAAATTCATCTGACAGTTTAATGGCAGCCTGTCTTATGATATTTGACTATGAGTCAACATAGCAAAAAGAGGCAATAATGTGCTATTGTGAAAACTTACATGATTTTTGTCAAAGCAAAAATATCTTCTCTTTAAATATCACTGTAGCACAAACACCGTGTAGTTCATCCTCACTCATTATTGCTTTCACCAAAGTAAATACCGAAGAACAGCACAGGTGAAGCTTATAGAAGCTAAAAATAATTAGACTTTGATGTTGAAAAGAACATGTCAGTAAGAAACTTATCCACCTTCCTTGCCTGACGCAGTCTGTAGCATACAACCGGAGTGACAGAATAATTAAGATTTTTACCAGCTGTCATTTTTTTTTTTTTTACCCGTCTTTGCACTTGGTTGCTGTCAGCTGAGGCAGCTTGGGAATGACATGAAGGGATTTCCATCTCCCCTTTTAAAGTACCAACCATTCAATGTTCTCATATTCAGATTTACTACAGAGCTAATAAATGTCTTTTTGGCTGCACCTATTGAAAAGTAGAAGAGATCTGTATATTTTTTCCCGTAACACAGCAAAGCAAACATCTTTATATCAGGAAACTTCAAAAAAAAAAAGTCCCAAAGTTTTAAAATACATACTTTTCAGTGAAAGGAATTAATGAGATTTAAGCCTAAAGCAAGGTCTTTAGCTTTAGTTTATTATTATATCCAGACCAGACATGTGGGACTTTTGGAAGCCTTGTTCAATTTTTTTTTGCATGGTTTTCCTTGTCATTTCAATTGATTCCTGCATTGTAATGAAGCTGGAGCGTAAACACAAAGGGATTAGAGTTTTATCAGCTCTGCATTTGTAAAGTACAGGGCAAATTGAGAAAAATCTTAGTAACTACACATATTTTGAGAACCCATTGCATGGCTTCCTCCTTCACACCTGAAAAGTTTAGAAGAATAAGATACTTGGGTCCAAACTGTGGACGCTGGTATAGTTCATCAACCCACAAAAAAACGTATCCAAGACTTGCATTGTGCCAGGAAATTTGGGGCAAGACAACTCACCTCCGTTGAAATGAGATGCTACAGCAGGCTGTGAACACTGTAGTGAACTCTGAAGGGATGGCTTATAACAAAAACACAAACCCAAGAAAAAAGCCCACAAGTAGTACGTATTATCAGGCTACCTACAAGGCACAAATATTCCAGGTAGAGGCTTTCACCTAGAGACCCTAAGCATTTATTTTAAAAAAACGCATTCAAAAGGAAATGGACGCAAAGAAGTATCAGAGAAAATTAGAGTTGTTTTTATGTGACTAAAAATACAGCCTCGTTCAGTCTACCAAAGCTGATGCTAAGAGAGAATATAATAACTTTCCATCCATACACCAAGTGAATGAGTGGCTGGAGGCAAGAAAAGTAATGATACATTTACATGGAAAATGGGCATAAATAAATCTAGTCACCAGTTTTTATTTCTTTTTACATCAGAGGATGGACTTCTGGAACAAGCTTTCAGCCTTTCAGTTACACAAACAACTGAACTCCCGTGAGATGTGGCTTGATAAGTTCACAAAAGAGACCATAACTTAGCAGTTGCCTGCAGTACCAAGAAGAGATACTTGGTAACTTCCCTTCTTGTAACCACGTGTCTATTTCCACATTATTCTGATCCCCATGCGTTCAAACATTCAGCTTGCTTTTTGCAGCTGACTGTACTTTCAGCAAAAGACTTGATTGTGCTAGGTCCAGCTAATAACTGCGTGCTCTTTTTTTTTCACAAGAACAGGTAAAAAAAAAGTTATTTCACAAAGTATTTTAAGTGTACAAACCCAAATGCCAACACTTCTTCCCACCTCAGACTGGGATGCTTAGAGCAGCGGGAGGAGAAAATTCACTCCAACCACAGAAGGCCAAGCAAGAGGGCTATTCTGTAGTTGTTGATTGTTGTCCCAGATTCGATGCACCTGTGACAACTGGGTTCTTTCACAGCACAGACAGGGAGGAAAGATGAAGATTTTTGCCCGCTCCTGTTCCCACACACCAGTTTCCCTCATGACACCAGCTCGGAACACGGTCTGTGAAAGCCACACTGCGTCCTATTCAGTTCCTTCAACAAGAGAAAAGTTGCTGTGTTGGAGACCCTACGGATAGCTGCCGTAGTTTTTTTCCCACATTACACTTCTGTAAGATAGGGCTATAATAAAATCCATAAAAAGGGGAAAGGGACAGGAAAAGGCCCTATTGTGCTGGTCACTGAAATAACCTCTGCTCACACATCCTCAGCTAGAACAAGAAACATAGGGAATCAGTAGTGATGCCTCCTAGTTACGACTCTTGTGTCAAGTGGCTTTACTTTCATGCCAGGCATTACATACATTTAACTTGGCACAGGTTGACCTGGCTTGATTCTCACTCCACAAATAGAAGCTAACATTTTGAAGGAAAACTTTTTTTTTTTCTTTACGCTTTACAACCTTCTTAACTTCAAGTTCAGGAATACTTTCGTAACTTTTCAATGTTTTTTTCTTGGTTATTCTATGTTTTGTAGCATCCACTTTATTCTCCATGACAGTGTAAAGAAAATGCAGGAAACTATATAATGATATGATTCTGGTACTGTAATTTTGTTCTTGTGTATCTCAGTGATCACATTCCCTTGATAGGCCACGGTAAGTTTTACAATGCTGCATTTAACAGTAAGCCTGGTAAGCCACAATTGTAGAGCTCTGTAATGGTTGTTTTGGCTTTGCAAAGTGAGATATCAAAGTGGTATAAGATAAAACTTGACGGTGCCAAGTATGGCAAGTTTAAGTTTAACTTGTATCCTGGGTGGACGGGTAGTCAAATGAAACCATCCCTCTGGAAATAGCAGGGTACTGTATATAAACTAGAAGAATTATTGGTTGTAAAGCAGTCTGGACTGAATATAATGAACTCAGCTGGCTTGAGCTCAGGGAGCCGTTTCTTCGGCTTCATAACAGAGCTTCAGTTTCAGAAGCTGGAGACCCTATGTTTAGCCCAACAACAAATTCTCAAATGAATCAACTATGTGTAAGTTTGATAGCGTGTTTACAAAGACTTCCAGATGTGTATTGTTTTGTCCACACGCATTATACAGTTTGGGTACTACCTTGCACTAAAAACCTAAACCAAAGCCTTTCCTGGAAAAACAATTGTGACATTAAAACACACTTCTAGTTATCCAGAAGACAGATCTGCCGTCGTGCCACCTCGCACAAAATGGCTCATCTACCCCATTTTAAAGAAATTCATCCTAAGTTTTCATTCTTGTTGGTAAACAGGTGTCATGGTTCAGAGCCAAGTGCCCAGCAGGGAAAAAAAAATGAAAGAACCATGCGGTTGCTCACTCCTTCCCCATCGGGCACGAGGAGAACACAGAAGGAGCAGTAGGTAGAGCCTCATGGGGCTGAGATAAGAACAGGTTTTTAACATAAAATACTAATAAAAAGGGAAAAAAAGAAATAACAGTAACAACAATAGTGTTAACTAGATAGCGTGTAATGCTAGAGACGTGTGAGCTACCCAGAGATCCCCACCTGGGGAGTCGCCAACACTTTCCTTCTCCCACCACAATTTTAATCTTACTTGGGGACTAAACTACTTTATACAATCCAAGTTTTCCATTTCAGGTAATGGTTATTATTTTAAGGCAATTTCCAACTTAGATATATACCCACCCCGAGCATAAATATAACTTAATTGAACGTGGAAGCACAAGTCAGTGTGAGGATATCACTTACTGATGGCTTTATATAGTCCTAATCTATTTAATCAACTACTTAAAACTGGTATGAGGATGAGATTATGCTCTGTATGGTCTGCTTTACAATTCTCTCCGAGATATCTGTGCTTGAGAACTCAAGCTTGTAATTAACAGTTGTCTTTATCACCAATTTCTGAACACTTATTATGAAGTATATCCTCAAAACATTTAAATCAAATTATATTTTTAAATTCCCAAGTCCTCAGCCTTAGTCTGATGCGTCTCACTTTGCAGACTTTGAAAAAAAATAAATAGCGCAACTGAGATGCTACTTATTGTTTGTTTTTAAAAGCAACCAAAACTGCTTTATTTTACATAGGAACGTTAGGCTTTAAGTTCTGGCATCTCAGGATTCACTAAGTTAGTGTTGTTTCCCCTTTTTAATAATACTAATTCCTAGTTCTAGCTGTCACTGCTTGTTTTTTGCTCTAAAAGACCATGTCAAAGCAATTCCACATCGGTCAAAAATGCACCATTGCCGTTTTGGGCTTCAGGCTAGCGCAACTGAGAAGAAACTCCATAGCTGGCACACAGAAGATGGGAAAGGTACATTTTTGTTGCCATTTATTTAAAGAAAGAAAAAGCCACCTGGCTGAGACTGCTCAAAGGTTTCAGAAGCGTTGTGGGAGACTGGCTGGAGAGGTGAAATCAAAGACATGCTAAGTGAAGCTTAACACACGACTTCATAATTCATCATAGGGAAGCCAACAGCCACACGCCAACAAGCAAGCATGGAGACAGCTTCACCAAAAATGTCAACACATTTGCCTTAGAGGAGACTACTTTTGTAATCCTGTGTGGCCAGGGAGTAAGCAACTATTGAAGTTTAAGGCTGGGCCAGCCACTAAACTTTGACGGATGCTTTCTGTGATCCCCCAACTACCCTCCCACGGGAGAATAACAAGGGAACCAAGGAGAGAGACTCCGCAGTTGAAAAAAGCTTGAACCAGTATAATGAAAAAGAAAATAACATTTCAAATAGCAATCAAGATGTTGACCTACATACAGATATTATAGAAGCATGCAAAGATACTCAAAGATACAAGAGATTACGTTAATACAGAATGGGAAGGAGCGCTGTGATTGGTCCATTTGGGTCACCTCACCCATCCTCTCCTCTCCCCCATTGTGACACCCCCCGGGCCAGGGGCCCCACAGAACTTTTCTCCTGGGGCTCTCCAAGCAGGACAGCAACCTAAGACATGAAGGCAGAACTCTCTGCACCTCCCGCAGAACTTGCACTGCGAAAGCAGTTCAGGGTTATCAGTTCCTAAGCCAGGTTTTGGTAGAATACAAACTGGAACAAGGTAACTTTTCAAACAGACAAAATGCAAATCTATTGAAGGAGACAGGTTCAACTTTAACATTTGATAAATAATTTCCTCCCTACCTTCAGTGCCTGTATGTCCAAATCCAGCTCCCGGGTCCAGCAGTTTTCAATTCCTGGATTGCTGTAGACTCAGCATTCTGTCTGTAGAGCCTAAGGAGCCTTGTCTTGCGCCTTCATGCGTAGCTATATAACTGTTCCCTCCCTCTTGTAAGAACTTCCCAGGTCCTCTGCAAACTCCCCAGGTGCTTGCACTGAGCTGCTGAAGCTTTTCCAGCTGAGCATGAACAGTAACACTCAGAAACTAACTCCAGGGAAGCCTCACCAGCCCTTCCCTTTGGAAACGCTCATTTGAACCTAGTAAATCCCTCATCAGGCCTATTTTTCACCTTTTATAAAGTGTAGCAAACAAGAAGCTGCGGTCAAAGAAGTGACATGGTACACCTTTCGTCGCAGGATGGATGACCAGCGCTCAGCTGCTCGTCGTTAACTTTAGAATTAGGGGACTGCTGAATGTAGCTTCTCCCTTTCAGGGTGCAGCAGGATGGTTTGTACCACTCAGCCCAGCCCGGTTGTGCCTCCTGGCAGTACCACCACAGTGGAGAATCTCTAGAAATTCTTGTACGTGGAGCTCTGCAAGGCTTTTCTTCAAAAGTTGCTTAATCAAGGAGAGCTCACCGATCTCTCTTCTTTCCACCTAAAATGAGATGTTTTAATTTCACACTCAAATATTTGCTGGATGGATATAACAGTGTATTTCTGTCACAGGCAGCAATGTGTTAATGGAGAAGGATTAGCAGGGCAGAGTTTGTTTTTTGAGACCTATCATCTTTTCTAGTGCCTTCACTGGTATTAAGACAGTTTGCTGTTGTCTTTTCTCTTTTTAAACTCCCCAAACATAGGTTTGGCATAGGTCTATGGAAGGCTGGCATGGGCTTTAATTTTTATTAACTCTTGACACTTGGGTTTTTGCCAGACAAATTATTGGAAACCTTGGATCTGACTAATCCACCAATCTAACTGATCTACCAATTCACCTGGGATCTGACTTCTCTACCCAATTATGACCCTCAGAACACACAGTTTTAATCTGGTTAAATAATAGCAGCAAGTTTTTAGGAAATGAGGACGAACACATTTTTTAAAGTGAGAGACCTAACAAGCGAGAGCAAGCAAAGCACTGAATGTCTATTTTTAAGGAGAATTTTTCAAAGCCAAAATAATTCCAGCATTTCTTCCTCACATCTTCTGCACAGAAAGAAGTCACTGTTTTACAAGCCAGAGCATTTTGCCTTTGAGGAGGGGAAGTCAGGAAGAGGGAAACTCCCTGTTGAAGGGACAGCAGCAGCATTCCCATGCCTGCAGCCCATTCCTGTGGCTCCCACAGCTGGAAAATTAAACAGATGAAGTGGGACTGTACCAGCCAGACATGTTTGAAATCAAACTGTGTATTATTTCATTCCATTTTTTATATTTTTATCCATGTAAGTGTGTGAAATGTTACGAATATCTGCTGTGACAGTGCCCTATCGCTCTCAACCACCACAGTTTTTAATACATTGCTTGTGTTCCTCTTTCTCAACGCAGCACTAGATTAAATTTCACAATGAGATGAACAGTATAAGGGCAACTAATATTAAATAAAATTAGCAGCTTCTTTTTGCAGGATAATTTCATGAGTCTTTCTAAAAATTGTGGGTTTTCCTCAAAAACAGGAAGTCCAGGGATTTACAGAAACATATCATAAAGATATCCTCTCACAAATTATGTTTCTAAACAAATAACATGATGTCAGCTACAACTCCTTTCTCATTACACTCCTGTATTTTTTAGAATAAAGAAACAGCTCCAGAGTTTTCTTGGGAATTTCTGACATATTCAAAGCAGATAATAACATATAAATTCCTTAGAGGCTAAGGTAAGCCATCGGGGAAATGACTGCTTGGAAATAAAGTAGTTCTGAAAAATCAACCCTGACAGAGACGAGCAAAGTGACAGACCCACGGGCAACTCCACAGTCAGCAGCTCCACTCCTTGTGCAGTCTGCTAACAACATTCCCAGGTATTTCCACCTGCCTGTTCATTATTCTGATCCCTGTCAAAATGCATCTTTCTTGCAACATTCACAAAACATTCATTTTCGGCTCCAAAGGCAAACGGGCCAAATTCAGAGCTCTCGTCGTCTGACACGAGCCCGCTGAAGTCAAGTTGTGCTGGCTTTTATTCGCGAAGAAATTTGCCTCGGCAGCTTGAAACGTGGGAAATTCGGATCTTACTCAATCGGGTGCAATTTACCATGGGGTTGCGGGAATTCAAGGGATTATTTCAAAAGTTAAAACTGCAGGACTGGAACTTAGATACTACCTACGATTGTGCTACTGGGTTTTAGCATCGATATTTCATCAATCTCTTTCCCTGAGCACTAGCAGCTCGGGCATCACTGAATGTCCATCTTCATCATAGAATCATAGAATCATAGAATGTTAGGGATTGGAAGGGACCTCGAAAGATCATCAAGTCCAATCCCCCTGCCAGAGCAGAAACGCCTAGATTATGCTACACAGGAACGTGTCCAGGCAGGTCTTGAATGTCTCCAGAGAAGGAGACTCCACAGCCTCCCTGGGCAGCCTGTTCCAGGGCTCCGTCACCCTCACTGAGAAGAAGTTTCTTCTCGAGTTTAAGCGGAACCTCTTATGTTCCAGTTTCAGCCCATTACCCCTTGTCCTGTCATTGGTTGTCACCGAGAAGAGCCTGGCTCCATCCTCGTGACACTCACCCTTGATATATTTGTAAACATTAATGAGGTCACCCCTCAGTCTCCTCTTCTCCAAACTAAAGAGCCCCAGCTCCCTCAGCCTTTCCTCATAAGGGAGATGCTCCACTCCCTTAATCATCCTAGTTGCCCTGTGCTGGACTCTCTCCAGCAGTTCCCTGTCTTTCTTAAACTGAGGGGCCCAGAACTGGACACAATATTCCAGATGGGGTCTCACCAGGGCAGAGTAGAGGGGAAGGAGAACCTCTCTTGACCTACTAACCACCCCCCTTCTAATACACCCCAGGATGCCATTGGCCTTCCTGGCCACAAGGGCACAGTGCTGGCTCATGGTCATCCTGCTGTCCACCAAGACTCCCAGGTCCCTTTCCCCTACACTACTCTCTAATAAGTCATTCCCCAACTTATACTGGAACCTGGGGTTGTTCCTACCCAGATGCAAGACCCTACATTTACCCTTGTTATATTTCATTAAATTTTTACCCGCCCAACGCTCCAGCCTGTCCAGGTCTCGCTGAATGGCAGCACAGCCTGCTGGCGTGTCAGCCACTCCTCCCAGCTTGGTGTCATCAGCAAACTTGCTGATAGTACTCTCTAGTCCCTCATCCAAGTCATCGATGAATATATTGAATAATACTGGTCCCAGTACTGACTCTTGAGGGACTCCACTGGATACAGGCCTCCAACCAGACTCCGCCCCATTGTAGTGGTTCTTCTCTCCCAAAGCGGAGCACGGTAAATAAGCCATTCTCACTCCTTTTTTCCTATAGGTCTTTCCAGGTCTTTCAATACCATAACCATTTTGGTTTCACCAGAAGAGCACAGTGAAGTAATCCTTTTTTTTAAATTTTTTTTCCACTTCAACTCTCCTCCAACTCAAACGAACAGTAGCATCATTCTGATTTATCTATGTCTTAGCCACCATATTAGCCTAATAAATACGTATTGGTTCTGCTTTTCATAGATGGAAAACATCACTTGCATACAATGATTTTAGAAATGTCTGCTTTTCATAGATGGAAAACATCACTTGCATACAATGATTTTAGAAATGTCTAGGTACCTTGTATTCGTTGGGACTAGTCCTGTGGAGAAAATAAAATAAATAAATGCATATACCTTGGTTAGGTACACAGATATACTTACGTACTTACAAATGAAGCACCTGCCAAAATACTAGAAGGATCAGAGTCATAGCCAGCTTGCAGACGTGGGAACAAATAAAATATAGAAACAGTATTTATGGTTAAGGTAGGTTCCATGTTCTTACCTAGGGAAAAGTAAAGGACAAGATTGCTATAGATTATCTGGAACGAATTTCGAGCTTTTTGCATACTTAAAACTAAAACCAGATGTATAAAATCCTACTGGTCTAACAAAGCCCAATTTTGAAAAGGCTTTTGTTTGCACGTGTGATAAAGTGTGAGGTTTACCTTTAGGAGGACTGAAAGATTCTGAGCAATTTAGGGATGATAGTAAGGTAGCTAAATAATCAATATTTGGAGTCAAATACATGTATTTTCTCTCCATTTCTCAGTCTCACTCTTATGTCTGATTATAATTTGGTGAAGAATTACAAAAACAAACCCTGTAATGAATTTTGCAAATATACGGTAGTTATCATCTGAAATCAATCTGGATACAGAAATTAATCCTTAGCATAAAATAAACATTGCCTCCTCCACTCCAGAATCTGCAGACTTACACCGTAGATGCTCTAGGCATATCTGAGTCTTGATTCCTCCAAACACTGAGAATCTACACCAACACTACACCTGACACAGAGAAGTGATCTCTGGTTTTAACGTCTGACAGCAGCACGAACAAATAGGCTTCGGTATTTTGCCCACAGAAATCCCCCAACATGTTTTAAAGTCATTTGACAATACTACATTTTGGAATATTGCAATTTTATTCTGATCGATGTTTTGCTTTATCAATCTGATTTCAATGCACTATGTATAAATTCATCTTTTTTTTTTTTCATTCTACCTATGTAGGATTTTCAGTACATAAATAATAACTTACATTCTCATCATGTATGTGAAAATTACCAGAACAAATTTAAAGTTGAAATAATTGAATTCTTGGCTCACCAGCATCTACTGAAGATTGTTATCTAGTATAAAATTTACTTATCATAGAATCATAGAATCATAGAATGGCCTAGGCTGGAAGGGACCTTAGAGATAACTTCATAACCAGTAGCCCAGAACTTTAATCTTCAGGGTCTAGATCACATAACTCATAAAATAATGTAGTAGTGGAAGAAGCACTGTAATGGAACTTGCATTTCTCTAACTAAGAGTCACAATGTGAACTTTCATATTCTTATCTTTTTATTCCCTAGTTTATAGTATCTCATGAAATCAATACCAATAAATTAAGCTAGATTTTAATCTAGAGTTTTCCATTTTGTACTTTTCCCACTTTACTGTTTTCAGCTTCTTTACCTATCACTACGCTAGTAGACATCATTACTTTTTGCTTCAGTCCAGACTGGCCACAAATGAATCTAATTATTTAACAGCCTGGGCAATGTGCCTGGCAGACAGCAGGGCTTGGACACCCACTGCTGCTTTGAAGAGACATACTGAAAGAAAAACTTGACATTTTTCTGATAAAGTTAACAATCTTTTACGGTATTGACTAAAAATAATCTCTTTCTGAAAAAAAAAATCAAAATATGAGTAGTTGAGATTATTACAGACTGCAGTTGAGTCACTGAAGCATTGTTAGCACCTGTTTGATAAATTTTTTAAAGAATTAAGAGGAGATAAATACCACTAGGAGTGAATGAAGTAGCACTCAACATATTGATCACTTAGTGTAACACACATCACAGAGAAAAACGGTGAATCGTAATTTCATGGTATCATCAAAGTGTGTGCAAAGATGTTCTGCGGCTCCTGCAGATCCTTCTGTGATTCCCACGGAGCTGCTCTATCCTCCTCTGTTTGTCCTGATATCGGATGCAAATTTTATTCCATTAAGTAATGATTAAGACAATATTTTGAAAAGACTTGCCTTGTCGTCACCCATACGAATGCACAAGCAACATGTCAATGCAGTGCCTTGGGGAGAGGAGCTACGTGCTCTGCAGAAATCTCTGCCCAGGGACGGGAAGCTGAAGGCAATTTGGCAGTTTTAGCACAATCCTTGCTTCATTATTCCGTGTCACAGGAACCACTCGATGCCTTCTGGGAACTGCTGTTAACACGCAGCCCACTGGCCTCCCGGGACTGGTCCCCAGGCCTTTGATAGAGCTTGTGTACTGGAGGCTGCCTCACAGCTCAAAAGGTCAAAATAACACGCTCAGCCCTAAACAGAGTTTTCAAATCTTAAACAATTCAAAGGCACCACACCAAATTAAAAGCTTTGACATGTCTTAATTTTAAAGCTAATAACCACTCTCCTCAGCGTTTTTTTCTGTGTTCTCTAACAAATAATTCTTACCTGGCATGGTAACGCGTGTGATTCATTTTCATCAGCTAGGGCTATTTAAAACAGGCCATTGCTTTACAAACTGAGGTGGATAATGAGAAATATTTGAAGAAGTCTCCCAGCACGTTCATATTCCAAGACGGTTGTCATCCCACAACCCTGTGCATCCTTTGACAGGATGTCTTCTCTTCGAGGAATACAAGTTAAATATAATGGGACATAAGTATTTCTTGAATGATAAACTACTTTTTTTTTTTTCCTTTTATTTGTCTTTATTTATACACACATTTTGGTTCGATCCTCCTCTTCTCAACCTTGGGCAAGGGAAAGGGCAGGCATGAGAAAGTGAGCTCCCTGAGGCAGAAAGCCTCCCTGAAATGTTACCTTTGTCTTCTCGGTGCCCCTTCTTATAGAGCAGGATGAACTTTGTTTCCACCCCACAGTACCTTAAGAAGGGGTTCCATTGGCAGGTGTCTCTGCATAGGGAGAGGAAGTACAGGACTGTTATGCCTGGTCGTAAATTAACTTCCCATTAACTATTCACCTTCTTAGCTACCTCCCTCTCTTAATTTCCCCCAGTTAAAAGGAACTGTGAGTTCAGGGTTGCCAGAAACTAATAAACATGCTACAAGTGTGTGACAGATGCTGGCCATTCGTCTGTGCCTGCACTGCCTCCTTGTGTATTAGACGGGCCACCAGTGCTCCCCCCACACCGAACAAGGCACAGAACAACGCAGAACAGGGGCGGAGAGAGGCCTTTTATATTTAAACATCTGCATTCCTAGTTTGCCCCAAGTCCCAACTGAAAATTGGACTGTGGTACGTAGATCCTGACCCACTGCTTCGAGAACAAAACCGATTAAAGCAGAACTGACGAGGGAGGCTCTGATAATAAGATAAACAGTTGGCAATGAGAGCAAGTGAGCCTGTCCAAACCGTCCCCTATCAGTTCCCCCAGCCCACGTATCTGTTTCAACTGGGCTGCAGCAAAACAAAGCCTCAGAAAAATCATGGGGGAAAAAAAAAAAGAAGAAAAAAAGAAATGAATGTAAGAACCAATGAGATGCCAGCAATTAAAGGCAAATATTTGAAAATGTTGTGTCGCAAAACCACAACAGTGTTAGAATTCAAGGTAAGTTTCAGCTGGCCGTTGAATAAAGTCAGAAATAGCAATCAAAATGTAGATTTTTTTGGCAGTTCTGGTGTGTAGTGGCAATGTATAAAAACTAGATAGAAACTGAGAAACTAGTCCCTACATCAGATATGCATAGGTCTCATTTTCAGTTGTCTCCAGATTCTGGTATCCTTAATATGTCACGTTTTAGGTGACATAGTACACATGACACTCATGGCTCTTCTTTTCTCTTGAATTAAGTATAATTATGATTACAACAGGTTATGATCCCGAGAAGAAACTAATGGAAAATGAAAAGGAATGGAAGGTTGCTGTATCAATCACACCGTGCTGGGCTCTAAAGTGTCAGTAGGTGAACCTTGAAAGATCAGGGAGTTTGGCTAAAATCAGTCCCAAAAACTTCAGCCGAATCACCAAGCTGAGCTGGCAATGCTGCAGGATACTTGATACTTCCTGCTGCTTGCTGAACAGGATGGAAATGTTGTTCTGTTTATATGCTGTAATAAGCTACTTCAGCAATATTTTCCTCTCTACCGAGGGAGGTGCAGAAAGATCAGACTATTCTACAGGACAGTCATGGTGAAGATCCAACAAAGACTATGAGACCAGGAAAGACAGTGATTGCTGCTTTTTATTTCAGCGAACTTCACAGGCAGGCAGGTTTAACATTCTCTTTTAACCTGAGGCCAACCATGTAGCACGTTCCCAGAGCAGTTCCAGGCAGCAAATCTTCCATTCACGAATGTGTGGTCCTGTGGGTCCCCAACCCACAGGGAAACTGAAGTCCCAGTCACACCGCACGCTGTAGCTCCTCAAACAGGTCACCTCTAACGGCATCATAAGGCTGCTTCATTTTGTGTACATTAGGGCTATGTAAAATGAGAAAGAAAGA
>CM036623.1:47391609-47452786 GCA_020746105.1 Trogon surrucura | reverse complement strand
CTAAAAGTTCCCTTATTTAGTATTCCTGGGCATAAAAGATCCGTAAATCACTGTTTCTGAGCCCAAGATTTCCCTAAATTGGTTTTTCTGAGACTGAACGGTACCTAAATTCGTGTTTCTGAGCCTGAAAGTTCCCTAATTCGCTGCTTCTGAGCCCCAAAGTTGCGTAATTCGCTGCTTCTGAGTCCCAATGTTCCCGAAGTTGGTGTTTCTGGGCCTAAACGTTCCCTAATTTGGTGTTTCAGGGCCTAAAAGATCACTAAATGGTTGTTTCTGAGGCCAAAGTTCCCTAAATGGCTGCTTCGGAGGCCAAAAGTTCCCTAAATCGCTGCTTCTGAGCCCAAAAGTTCCCTAATTAGATGTTCCTGGGCCTAAAAGTTCTCTAAATCACTATTCCTGAGCCCCAAAGTTCCCTAATTTGGTGTTTCTGGGCCTAAAATATCCCTAAATCGGTGTTTCTGAGTCCAAACATTCACTAAATCACTGTTTCTGAGCCCCAAAGTTCCCTAATTTGGTGTTTCTGGGCCTAAAAGTTCCCTAATTTTGTGTTTTAGGACCTTAAAGACCCCTAAATTGGTGTTTCTGAGCCCAAGAATTCCTTAAGTTGGTGTTTCTGATCACAAAAGTTCCCTAATTTGGTGTTTCTGAGACTGGAAGTTCCCTAAATCCGTACTTCTGGGCACCAAAGTTCCCTAAATTGGTGTTACTGAGCCTGAAAGTTCTCTAAATCGGTGTTTCTGAGCCTAAACGTTCCCTAAATTCATGTTTCTGGGCCTTAAAGTTCCCTAAATTAATGTTTCTGAAACCAAAAGATCTCTAAATCAGTTTCTGAGCCCCAAATTGCACTAGTATCGTATTTCAGGGCCTAAAAGTTACCTTATTTAGTTTTTCTGTGCATAAATATCCCTAAATTGGTGCTTTTGAGCAGAAAAATACTCTAAATCATTGCTTCTGGGCCCCGAAGTTCCCTAATTTCGTGTTTCTGAGCCTGAAAGTTGCCTAATTTGGTGTTTCTGAGCCTGAAAGTTCCATAAATTTGTGTTTCTGAGCCCCAAAGTTCCCTAATTCACTGCTTCTGAGCCCCAAAGTTGCCTAATTCGCTGCTTCTGAGTCCCAAAGTTTCCTAACTTGGTGTTTCAGGGCCCAAAAGATCCCTAAATCGGTGTGTCTGAGGCCAAAGTTCCCTAAATGGCTGCTTCGGAGGCCAAAAGTTCCCTAAATCGCTGCTTCGGAGCCCCAAAGTTCCCTAATTAGGTGTTCCTGGGCCTAAAAGTTCTCTAAATCACTATTCCTGAGCCCCAAAGTTCCCTAATTTGGTGTTTCTGGGCCTAAAATATCCCTAAATCGGTGTTTCTGAGTCCAAACATTCACTAAATCACTGTTTCTGAGCCCCAAAGTTCCCTAATTTGGTGTTTCTGGGCCTAAAATATCCCTAAATCGGTGTTTTAGGACCTTAAAGACCACTAAATTGGTGTTTCTGAGCCCAAGAATTCCTTAAATTGGTGTTTCTGATCACAAAAGTTCCCTAATTTGGTGTTTCTGAGACTGAAAGTTACCTAAATCGGTACTTCTAGGCCCCAAAGTTCCCTAATTTGGTGTTCCTGAGCCTGAAAGTTCCCTAAATTCATGTTTCTGAGCCCCAAAGTTTCCTAATTTGCTGCTTCTGAGCCCCAAAGTTGCCTAATTCGCAGCTTCTCAGTCCCAATGTCCCCTAATTTGGTGTTCCGGGGCCTAAAAGATCCCTAAATCGGTGTTTCTGAGCACAAACGTTCACTAAATCACTGTTTCTGAGCCCCAAAGTTCCCTAATTTGGTCTTTCTACGCATAAAAGTTCCCTAATTTAATTTCTCTGGGCCTAAAAGATCCCTAAATTGGTTTTTCTGAGGCCAAAGTTCCCTAAATCGCTGCTTCTGAGCCCAAAAGTTACCTAATTAGGTGTTCCTGGGCCTAAAAGTTCTCTAAATCACTATTCCTGAGCTCCAAAGTTCTGTCACTTGGTGTTTCAGGGCCTAAAAGATCCCTAAATTGGTGTTTCTGAGATTGAAAGTTCCCTAAATCGGTGCTTCTGGGCACCAAAGTTCCCGAAATCGGTGTTTCTGAGCCTAAACGTTCCCTAAATTCATGCTTCTGGGCTCCAAAGTTCCCTAATTTGGTGTTTCTGAAACCAAAAGATCTCTAAATCAGTCTCTGAGACCCAAATTTCCCTAGTATCGTATTTCAGGGCCTAAAAGTTCCCTAATTTTGTTTTCTGGACAAAAAAAGATCCCTAAATTGGTGCTTCTGAGCCCAAAAGTACCCGAAATCATTGCTTCTGGGCCCCAAAGTTCCCTAATTTGGTGTTTCTGAGCCTGAAAGTTCCCTAAATTGGTGTTTCTGAGACTGAAAGTTCCCTAATTTGGTTTTTCGAAGACCCAAATACCATAAGTTGGTGTTTCTGAGTCCCAAAGTTCCCTAATTTGGTGTTTCTGGGCCCCAAAACTCCCGAATTCGCTGCTTCTGAGCCCCAAAGTTGCCTAATTCGCTGGTTCTGAGTCCCAGTGTTCCCTAAGTTGGTGTTTCTGGGCCTAAAAGATCCCTAAATGGGTGTTTCTGAGCCCAAACGTTCACTAAATCACTGTTTCTGAACCCCAAAGTTCCCTAAATTGCTGCTTTTGAGCCCCAAAGTTCCCTAATTTGGTGTTCCTGGGCATAAAAGTTCTCTAAATCACTATTCCTGAGCCAGACAGTTCCCTAACTTGGTATTTCTGGGCCTAAAATTCCCTAATTTAGTTTTTCTGGGCATAAAAGATCCCTAAATTGGTGTTTCTGAGCTCAAAAGTTCCCTAAATCACTGTTTCTGAGCCCACGAGTTCCCTAAATTGGTGTTCCTGAGCCCAAAAGTTCCCTAAATTGGTGTTTCTGATACTGAAAGTTCCCTAAATTGGTACTTCAGGGCCCCAAAATTCCCTTAATTGGTGTTTCTGGGCGCCAAAGTTCCCTAATTCACTGCTTCTGAGCCCCGAAGTTGCCTAATTCGCTGCTTCTGAGTCCCAGTGTTCTCTAAGGTGCTGTTTCAGGGCCTAAAAGGGCCTAAATCGGTGTTTCTGAGCCCAAACATTCACTAAATAACTGTTTCTGATCCCCAAATTTCCCTAATTTGCTGTTTCTGGGCCTGAAAGTTCCCTAATTTAGTTTCCCTGGGCCTAAAAGATCCCTAAATTGGTGTTTCTGAGCCCAAAAGTTCTCTAATTAGGTGTTCCTGGGCCTAAAACTTCTCTAAATCACTATTCCTGAGCCCCACAGTTCCCTAACTTGGTGTTTCTGTGCCTAAAAATTCCCTCATTTAGTTTTTCTGGGCTTAAAAGATCCCCAAACTGGTGTTCCTGAACCCAACAGTTCCCTAAATTGGTGTTTCTGAGACTGAAAGTTCCCTAAATCGGTACTTCTGGGCACCAAAGTTCCATAAATTTGTGTTTCTGGGCTCCAAAGTTCCCTAGTTTGGTGTTTCTGAGCCTGAAAGTTTCCTAAATTGGTGTTTCTGAGCCCCAAAGTTCCTTAATTCGCTGCTTCTGAGTCCCAATGTTCCCTAAGTTGGTGTTTCTGGGCCTAAAATTTCCCTAATTTAGTTTTTCTGGGCATAAAAGATCACTAAATCGGTGTTTCTGAGGCCAAAGTTCCCTAAATCGCTGATTCTGAGCCCAAAAGTTCCCTAAATCGCTGTTTCTGATCCCCAAAGTTCCCTAATTTGGTGTTCCTGGGCCTAAAAATTCTCTAAATCACTATTCCTGAGCCCCACAGTTCCCTAACAAGGTGTTTCTGCGCCTAAAATTTCCTAATTTAGGTTTTCTGGGCATAAAAGATCCCTAAATCGGCGTTTCAGAGCTCAGAAGTTCCCTAAATCACTGTTTCTGAGACCAAGAGTTCCCTAAATTGGTGTTTCTGAGCCCAAAAGTTCCCTAAATTGGTGTTTCTGAGCCCAAACGTTCACTAAATCACTGTTTCTGAGCCCCAAAGATCCCTAATTTGGTGTTTCTGGACCTAAAAGTTCCATAATTTAATTTCTCAGGCCCTAAAAGATCCCTAAATCGGTGTTTCTGAGGCCAAAGTTCCCTAAATCACTATTCCGGAGCCCAAAAGTTCCCTAATTTGGTGTTTCTGGGCCTAAAAGTTCCCTACTTTAGTTTTTTCTGGGCATATAAGATCCCTAAATCGGCGTTTCTGAGCCCAAAATTTTCCTAAATCACTGTTTCTGAGACCAAGAGTTCCCTAAATTGGTGTTTCTGAGACTGAAAGTTCCCTAAATCGGTACTTCTGGGCCCAAAGTTCCCTAAATTGGTGTTTCTGAAACCAAAAGATCTCTAAATCAGTTTCTGAGCCCCACATTTCCCTAGTATCGTATTTCAGGGCGTGAAAGTTCCCTAATTTTGTTTTCTGGGCCTAAAAGATCCCTAAATTGGTGCTTTTGAGCCAAAAAGTACCCTAAATCATTGTTTCTGGGCCCCAAAGTTCCCCAAATTGGTGTTTCTGGGCCCCAAAGTTCCCTAATTTGGTGTTTCTGAGCCTGAAAGTTCCCTAATTCGCTGCTTCTGAGCCCCAAAGTTCCCTAATTCGCTGTTTCTGAGTCCCAATGTTCCCTAAGTTGGTGTTTCTGGGCCTAAAAGATCCCTAAACCGGTGTTTCTGAGCCCAAACGTTCACTAAATCACTGTTTCGGAGCCCCAAAGCTCCCTTATTTGGTGTTTCTGGGCCTAAAAATTCCTTAATTTAGTTTTTCTTGGTCTAAAAGATTCCTGAATTGCTGCTTCTGATGCCAAAAGTTCCCTGAATTGCTGCTTCTGAGTCCCAAAGTTCCCTAATCTAGTTTTTCTGTTCATATAAGATCCCTAAATCGCTGTTTCTGAGCCCCACAGTTCCCTAATTTGGTGTTTCTGGGCCTGAAAGTTCCCTCATTTAGTTTTTCTGGGCCTTAAAGTTCCCTAAATTGGTGCTTCTGAGCCCAAAAGATAGCTAATTTGGTGTTTCTGGGCCCCAAAATTTCCCTGAATTGGTGTTCCTGGGGCTAAAAGTTCCCTAATTTAGATTATCTGGGCATAAAAGATCACTAAATTGGTGTTTTTGAGGCCAAAGTTCCCTAAATCGCTGCTTCTGAGTCCCAACATTCTCTAATTAGGTGTTCCTGGGCCTGAAAGTTCTCTAAATCACTATTCCTGAGCCCCAAAGTTCCCTAATTTGATGTTTCTGGGCCTAAAAGTTCCCTAAATCTGTGTTTCTGAGCCCAAACCTTGACTAAATCACTTTTTCTGAACGCCAAAGTTCCCTAATTTGATGTTTCTGGGTCTGAAAATTTCCTCATTTAGATTTTCTGGGCATAAAAAATCCCTAAATTGGTGTCTCTGAGGGCAAAGTTTCCTAAATTGGTGTTTCAGAGAATGAAAGTTCCCTAAATCGGAACTTCTGGGCCTCAAAGTTCCCTAAATTGGTGTTTCTGGGCCCCAAAGTTCCCTAGTTTGCTGTTTCTGAACCTGAAAGTTCCCGAATTGGTGTTTCTGAGCCCCAAAGTTCCCTAATTCGCTGCTTCTGAGCCCCAAAGTTGCCTAATTCGCTGCTTCTGAGTCCCAATGTTCCCTAAGTTGGTGTTTCAGGGCCTAAAAGGTCCCTAAATTGGTGCTTCTGAGCCCAAACGTTCTCTAAATCACTGTTTCTGAGCCCCAAAGTTCCCTAATTTGGTGTTTCTGGTCCTAAAAGTTCCCTCATTTATTTTTTCTGGGCCTAAAAGATCTCTAAATTGGCGTTTCTGAGCTCAAAAATTCCCTAAATCACTGTTTCTGAGCACCAGAGTTCCCTAAATTGGTGTTCCTGAGACTGAAAGTTCCCTAAATTGGTACTTCAGGGCCCCAAAGTTCCCTAATTTGGTGTTTCTGGGCCCCAAAGTTGCCTAATTCGCTGCTTCTGAGCCCCAAAGTTGCCTAATTCGCTGGTTCTGAGTCCCAGTGTTCCCTAAGTTGATTTTTCTGGGCCTAAAAGATCGCTAAATCGGTGTTTCTGAGCCCAAACGTTCACTAAATCACTGTTTCTGAGACCCAAAGTTCCCTCATTTGGTGTTTCTGGGCCTAAAAGTTCCCTCATTTAGTTTCTCTGGGCCTAACATATCCCTAAATCGGTGTTTCTGAGCCCAAACCTTCTCTAAATCTCTGTTTCTGAGCACCAGATTTCCATAATTTGGTGTTTCTGGGCCTAAAAGTTCCCTCATTTAGTTTTTCTGGGCCTAAAAGTTCCCTAAATTGGTGTTTCTGAGCCCAAAATTTCCCTAAATTGGTGTTTCTGAGCCCAAAATTTCACTAAATTGGTGTTTCTGAGCCCAAACGTTCACTAAATCACTCTTTCTGAGCCCCAAACATCCCTAATTTGGTGTTTCTGGACCTAAAAGTTCCATTATTTAATTTCTCAGGCCCTAAAAGATCCCTAAATCGGTGTTTCTGAGGCCAAAGTTCCCTAAATCGCTGCTTCGGAGTCAGAAAGTTCTCTAATTTGGTGTTTCTGAGACCCAAAGTTCCCTAATTAGGTGTTCCAGGGCATAAAATTTCTCTAAATCACTATTCCTCAGCCCCACAGTTCCCTAATTTGGTGTTTCTCGGCATAAAAGTTCCCTCATTTAGTTTTTTCTGGGCATATAAGATCCCTAAATCGGCGTTTCTGAGCCCAAAATTTTCCTAAATCATTGTTTCTGAGCCCAAGAGTTCCCTAAATTGGTGTTTCTGAAACCAAAAGATCTCTAAATCAGTTTCTAAGCCCCAAATTGCCCTAGTATCGTATTTCAGGGCGTGAAAGTTCCCTAATTTTGTTTTCTGGGCCTAAAAGATCCCTAAATTGGTGCTTTTGAGCCCCAAAGTACCCTAAATCATTGCTTCTGGGCCCCAAAGTTCCCTAATTTGGTGTTTCTGGGCCTGAAAGTTCCCTCATTTAGTTTTTCTGTGCCTTAAAGTTCCCTAAATTGGTGTTTCTGAGCCCAAAAGATAGCTAATTTGGTGTTTCTGGGCCCCAAAAGTTCCCTAATTTGGTGTTCCTGGGCCTAAATTTCCCTAATTTAGATTATCTGGGCATAAAAGATCACTAAATTGGTGTTTTTTTGAGGCCAAAGTTCCCTAAATCGCAGCTTCTGAGTCACAACATTCTCTAATTAGGTGTTCCTGAGCCCGAACGTTCACTAAATCACTGTTTCTGAGCCCCAAAGTTCCCTAATTTGGTGTTTCTGGGCCTAAAAGTTCCCTAATTTAGTTTTTCAGGGCCTAAAAGATCCCTAAATCGGCGTTTCTGATCTCAAAAGTTCCCTAAATCACTGTTTCTGAGCCCAAGAGTTTCCTAAATAGGTGGTCCTGAGCACAAAAGTTCCAGAAATTGGTGTTTCTGAGCCCAAAAGTTCCCTAAATTGGTGTTTCTGAGACTGAAAGTTCCCTAAATTGGTACTTCAGGGCCCCAAAGTTCCCTAATTTGGTGTTTCTGGGCCCCAAAGCTCCCTAATTCGCTGCTTCTGAGCCCCAAAGTTGCCTAAATCGCTGCTTCTGAGTCCCAGTGTTCCCTAAGTTGGTGTTTCTGGGCCTAAAAGATCCCTAAATCGGTGTTTCTGAGCCCAAACGTTCACTAAATCATTGTTTCTGAACCCCAAAGTTCCCTAAATTGCTGCTTCTGAGCCCCAAAGTTCCCTAATTAGGTGTTCCTGGGCATAAAAGTTCTCTAAATCACTATACCTGAGCCCCGCAGTTCCCTAACTTGGTGTTTCTGAGCCCAAACGTTCACTAAATCACTGTTTCTGAGCCCCAAAGATCCCTAATTTGGTGTTTCTGGACCTAACAGTTCCATAATTTAATTTCTCAGGCCCTAAAAGATCCCTAAATCCGTGTTTCTGAGGCCAAAGTTCCCTAAATCGTGGCTTTGGAGCCTGAAAGTTCTCTAATTTGGTGTTTCTGAGACCCAAAGTTGCCTAATTAGGTGTTCCAGGGCATAAAAGTTCTCTAAATCACTATTCCGGAGCCCCACAGTTCCCTAATTTGGTGTTTCTGGGCCTAAAAGTTCCCTACTTTAGTTTTTTCTGGGCATATAAGATCCCTAAATCGGCGTTTCTGAGCCCAAAATTTTCCTAAATCACTGTTTCTGAGACCAAGAGTTCCCTAAATTGGTGTTTCTGAGACTGAAAGTTCCCTAAATCGGTACTTCTGGGCCCAAAGTTCCCTAAGTTGGTGTTTCTGAAGCCCAAAGATCTCTAAATCAGTTTCTGAGCCCCAAATTGCCCTAGTATCGTATTTCAGGGCGTGAAAGTTCCCTAATTTTTTTTTCTGGGCCTAAAAGATCCCTAAATTGGTGCTTTTGAGCCCCAAAGTACCCTAAATCATTGCTTCTGGGCCCCAAAGTTCCCTAATTTGGTGTTTCTGAGCTTCTACGTTCCCTAAATTCATGCTTCTGGGCGCCTTAAGTTCCCTAAATTGGTGTTTCTGAAGCCAAAAGATCTCTAAATCAGTTTCTGAGCCCCAAATTGCCCTAGTATCGTATTTCAGGGCGTGAAAGTTCCCTAATATTTTTTTCTGGGCCTAAAAGATCCCTAAATTGGTGCTTTTGAGCCCCAAAGTACCCTAAATCATTGCTTCTGGGCCCCAAAGTTGCCTAATTTGGTGTTTCTGAGCCCAAAAGTTCCCTAATTTAGTATTTCTGGTCACAAAAGATCCCCAAATCGGCGTATCTAATCCTAATAGTTCCCTAAATCACTGTTTCTGAGCCCAAGAGTTCCCTAAATTGGTGTTCCTGAACCCAAAAGTTCCCTAAATCACTGTTTCGGAGCCCCAAAGTTCCCTAATTTGGTGTTTCTGAGACTGAAAGTTCCCTAAATCAGAAATTCTGGGCCCCAAAGTTTCCTAAATTTGTGTTTCTGGGCCCCAAATTTCCCTAGTTTGGTGTTTGTGAGCCTGAAAGTTCCCTAAATTGGTGTTTCTGAGCCCAAAAGTTCCCTAAATAGCTGCTTCTGAGCCCAAAAGTTCCCTAAATCGCTGCTTCTGTTGCAAATAAAGCAGAATTAAAATTGTAGAAGTAGTCAGGTTAAGGCTTTGACTGGCCAGGTAGACCTTATGAGAATAACAGTTTTCTGGCGACCGCGGCAGGACTCCGGAGGCGGCAGGAGCGGTTCACGGGCTGATCCACTCCGAGCCTGCACCAGGTGATTTCTGGGGAGACATCAACCCGTGCCCGACTCCGCGCTGGACGGACAACCGTAAGGTAAGCCCGAAGGTGCTTTATTCTTTTTAAGGTTGGGCGCCTGCCCGTAAGACGAGGACTCGTCTCGCAGGGTTGGGGCAAAAGGTTCTGGTATTGGGAAGCCGAGGCGCTGGCCGTGAGACGCAGCGAAAGCCGCGCTGAGCCAGCACTCGCCACTCGTGGCGGCGTCGAGAATAGGCAAGTTGGTTGGTATTAAGGTAAAAAGGGTTGTAGTATTGTAGTTGTACGAGTGTGTGAGTAGTATAATGTCGTTTAAAATGTTTAAGAGTTCTATCGTGCAATGAAATCGATATCCCTGAGGACTCTCCTCTTGGTTGTTTATTGAAACGTTGGAAAGACGGTAATTTTGGAAAGGAATTAAGAAAGAGGAATTTAATTGATTATTGTAATTACGTATGGCCTGAATATGAAACAGAAGGGATGCAGCGGCCACGAAACGGTGCAGTGAATTCAGACATCATAACCCCCTTAATGCATTTCTTACGGGAAAATGAAAAATGGGAAGAGGTGCCGTATCTTGACTTATTTTTATTATTTAAAAGGGAAACCTGAATGGCAGAAAGGATGTGGAATGGTGGTATTGGGATCAACAGATAAGGAATGTGCTGGTTGTAAGGAGCGGAAAGTCTGGTTCTCGGAACCGGAGGAGGATGTGTCTTTGTTAGTTTCCCCAAGCGCGCCGTCGGCCCCCGAAAAACCACCACCGAATGACCATAAGGTCACTATTCCTGTTTTATCAGAAGAGGAAACGGAGTCTGAAGAATTGTTGGCTGATAAGCCGAGAACGCCGCTTGCAGAGCGGACTCGTAAAGGGAGGTTAGAACGGAAAAAGGGGTTGCTACAACCTCAGTTGATGGCCCCGTTACGGGAGGCTGTGGGGGGAATTGGAGAAAGAGTTTTAGTAAAGGTCCCATTTTCTCTGAGCGATCTGATGATTTGGAAGCAATCGGCAGGGGCGTATAGAGAAAATCCGGAGAAGGTGGCTCGGGTAATAAAAAATGGTGATAAAAGCACAAAATCCAGATTGGAATGATTTACAGGTGTTACTAGATACCATAATGGATTCCACTGAAAAGGAGATGTGAAGAGGGTCCCTTCGGAGAGCCGGCCAAGTTAACGATCATCACACCAATATGGCTACAGATCGTCCTCCCTTTATTGCTCCGGACAGCTCAATATATACAGTTCAGCAGTGTCCCCGCGCCTGCCCCTTAACAGAGTTGGTCAGTTACAGGTTTACACGCGCCAGCGTTTTATTGGGTAGTGCCATTCCACTATGCAAGCGGCTCTCGCCCCCCCTTCTCCCCCCGGGCCCAGCACCTGCAGCCAAGCATCTCGCAAAGCTCTCACAAAACAGATAAAACTTCCTCCTCCCCGTGTTCCAAGGCAGCTTCAAGGACAGAGCCTTTGTTTAGGCCTAAGCTGGGTTGTCCACGTTTTTAAAGTAATACCACGCCTCTGCTCCACAAGAAATTCCTCTACATATCCCCCTTTTTCTTTTTGGACAACCCAGGCTTCATCCGCTAGCTTGCTTATAATTTTCTTGATTATACTTATCAAACAACTAAACATAACTAAGCCTATAACAATTAAAACTGCAATAACCAAAAATACCTTAACTAAACTCTTAATTCATCCTGTCAAAGTTCTCACACCCATCGCCCTAAATCATACTTGGATCCTTAATCACACACTTCTAACAAAGCAAAAGGCAGCTGGTTTCCCTGCCTTGCTTTTAGCTAAAGAAAGATCACTCTGCTGGTTAGTACATAAACCTTAACCCCTACTATGTGGCTTTGATTACACAACCAATATAAGCTTCATTGTTAGTCACACAAAGAGGATACATATTAATACAACAGGTAACATTGAGAACAGTCACATTTTCCCATAATTGCTCTACCATCAGCTGTAACCATCTTCTGCCAGTCCAGTCCATATCATCGTTGGTAATCGGTACCTCAGGGTCCCATCACGTCACTGGGCAAACAAAGGGATTCAACGGGCAGGCCCAGTGCACGGTCGTGTTGCTGCTGCGCTGTTGAAGTGACAGGATGCTGCACAGCCACATCATGCAGGATCATGCGGTTCCCGGGTCCCTTGTCCGTTATTAATAATAACAGGACACGCAATCGAACTGGCTGCTTCCCAATCTCCCTCTGTTATAGCGTCTCTGATGACACCGCTCCATCGTTGTTGCAAAGGATCCTTTATGGTTCAAGCTTGAAAATCAGGCTTGAGTGAGGGAGCTGATGGTAATGGGGGAGCTGAACTGGTTTAAGGGTTTCTTCTGTTTCTTGCTGTCTAGTTGATAATTCAGCGAGTTTGTTCAGCATCTCTTTCAGGGGTTCATCCTGATCTTCCTTCTCCCCCCCCCCCCTTTTTTTTTTTTTTTTTTTTTTTTTTTTATTAGCTCAAGTATTACTTCAATCACGCTGCTATCACACAGGGAGAGCAGAATTTCCCAGGTCTGTTTTGATCATACTCTCCCGTTCACTCCCATGCACATCTGGTGTACAAGAAGCGTCTTATCTTCATTCTCACGGACAAGCTCTCAACATGAGCTGTGCCTGGCTGGTCAGGGTCTTTTTTCATAATTAGCAAGCAAGAGTTATGCACTTGTTTGGAAAAGAGCTCAGCTCAAGGACGAAAGTCTTAATTCTGCAACGCAGTGCAGTTTCTCCTTTTTCTTTTTCTTTTTTTTTTTTTTTCTTCCACCCAGTAGGGACAAGCAGGGAGTTTCTTCCTTTGCCTTTTTCCTTTCCTGCCCTCCCCCCAACGCTTCGATCGCTACCGCAGCAACTTTCTTTTCTGCTTGCATGATTTCTAGAGTGCGTATTACGGTTTTCCAAACTGTTCCTAGTTCTTTCGCTTCTTTTCCTTCTTTTCCTCCCTCTAGAGTACAGTCCCACAAAAAGTCTCCTACTTCACGCCATTCCGTGGAACTAAAGATTAATGGCGGGTCGTTCATTTTCTCCCGTTTCCGAGCCCATGGGGCTAATACATCTCGCTCCTTTACTTTTCCTCCTCTCTTAGAGAGTATACTAAGGAGGCGAGTTGCCGCGTCCGTTTCCATCGCGGTCTTACCTTGGCAGGGACTTGATCAGCTGCTCAAGCTCTGGTCTCCGGTGCCCTTTTGGTCACACTCGGAACTCTCCTGCCTCCAGCTCTCCGGCTCCCAAATCGGCTCACGTCCGATGCTTCGGAGTCTTCCCGCATTTCAGCAATCCGCATTTAAGCGTCCATAGAGGGTCCCTTGTTCAGGCGCCAGATGAAGAGGGGTCCCTTCGGAGAGCCGGCCAAGTTAACGATCATCACACCAATATGGCTACAGATCGTCCTCCCTTTATTGCTCCGGACAGCTCAATATATACAGTTCAGCATTGTCCCCGCGCCTGCCCCTTAACAGAGTTGGTCAGTTACAGGTTTACACGCGCCAGCGTTTTATTGGGTAGTGCCATTCCACTATGCAAGCGGCTCTCGCCCCCCCTTCTCCCCCCGGGCCCAGCACCTGCAGCCAAGCATCTCGCAAAGCTCTCACAAAACAGATAAAACTTCCTCCTCCCCGTGTTCCAAGGCAGCTTCAAGGACAGAGCCTTTGTTTAGGCCTAAGCTGGGTTGTCCACGTTTTTAAAGTAATACCACGCCTCTGCTCCACAAGAAATTCCTCTACAGAGATGGTGTTTAAGGCTATGACAGATCGTGCGCGAGAAATGGTTAGGATGCGGGTTATTAAAGGTGATATTATTAATGATTTGGTGCCCAGAGAAGATCCCGAGTGGGATCCCAACTCTGGGGAGGGGGTATCGTAGACTGAAAGCGTACCAAGAATTATTGATAGATGGGCTACGCGAAGGGATTCCGAAAACATCGAATTGGTCTAAATTGTATTTGGTAAGACAAGACAAAGGGGAGTCACCGTCGGCGTTTTTTAGAGAGACTGAAGGAGACGGCTCGGAGATATACGGATTTGGATGTGGAAGCTGAGTCAGGCAAATTACAATTGGCATTGGTTTTTATGGGACGATCTCAGGAGGACATTAGGAAAAAGCTGCAGAAGCTAGAAGGGGAAGATACACGGAACTTGGAGAAATTATTAGAAGTGGCCTGGAAAGTATATAATAGTAGGGAAAAGGAATCGGTAAAGAAACAGCAAGCGAGCATGCTGGCGGTCCTGCAACAGGCTTCTCAAGTGAATAATAGAGGAAGGGGCCGGGGGAGAGGGAGAGGTAACGAACGAGGAAGAAACTTCGGGTTTGGGGGTTTTGGAAATCAAGTCCCGGGAGGTCGGGGAAAGTTGGGACCTAATCAATGCGCGCTGTGTAAGGGCCAGGGACACTGGAAAAAGGAGTACCCACTTAATTTGGGGATGGGAACACCAACGGGTGGTAACATAGGTGGAAATGCATTAGGAAATGGGGTGAATTTGGACGGAGGGATGAATTCTGGTAACGGGATGGACCCTTTTGTAGGAGGACCACAGGGTGTCGCTCAAGCTTTTATGATGAGAGATTATCAGAATCAGAGCTGACTAGACCGGGATTTAAAGGTTATTTTGGAAATAGGGGGGGGAACCCATGGAATTTAGGGTAGATGCCGGGGCAAGTTTTTCAGCGATGAATAAGCAAATGGGACCTCTGAGTGATTCTACAGTGCTTGTTGTTGTTGCGGTAACTGGGGAAGTAGAGGAAAGGACATCCCTGCGGCCACTCGATATAAAATTTGGGGGAAAGGAGTTTAACCATCAGTTTTTATATATGCCAAGCAGTCCAGAGTGTCTACAGGGAAGAGATTTACTCTCAGCATTACAAGCAAAGATCATATTCGAAAAAGGAAGAGTAAAATTAGAAATACCGGAGGAAAATTTAGCGAAAATCTTTATGGTCAGGGAGGTGGAGAAGGAGGAAATACCACCAGAGATTGAGCAGGCTGTAGGACCATGGGTATGGGAAACAGGAGCGCCAGGGAAATCGAAGGCAGCAGTACCTGCGATAGTGGAACTAAAAGAGGGGGCCCGACCGGTAAGGATACGTCAGTATCCCATTAAACTGGAAGCCCGGAAAGGAATAGCCCCTATGATAACTCAGTTTATGGTATCAGGAATTTTGCAGGAATGCAAATCCGAGTTCAATACTCCAATTTTCCCAGTTAGAAAACCCAACGGTAAATACAGACTAGTACAGGGCTTACGAGCAGTAAATTCCATCACCAAAGATATACACCCAGTAGCAGCCAATCCATATACTTTGTTAACATTTGTGTCTGAGAAATTTCAGTGGTTTACAGTAATTGATTTGAAAGATGCTTTCTTCTGCATCCCTCTGGCACCTGAGAGCAGAAATATTTTTGCATTTGAATGGGAAAATCCGGAAACTGGACGTAAGGGCCAACTCACCTGGACCAGGTTACCTCAAGGATTTAAGAACTCACCTACAATTTTTGGAAATCAGCTGGCCAAGGAGCTTGAAGGTTGGAAAACTACCCAGGTAAAGGACTCACCTTTTTCCTATGTTGTGTTGCAGTATGTAGACGATATTTTCCTGGGTGCTACGAATCGAAATCTCTGCCAACAACTGACTATTGAATTATTGAATATGTTGGGACAGGCTGGATACCGGGTATCCAAAGAGAAAGCACAGTTGGTAAAACGAAAGGTCATCTATTTGGGATGTGAAATTTCGCAAGGGGTTCGCCGATTGGGAGCCGATCGCGTCCAAGCAATACGCGCAATCCCCGTGCCCCGCAATCACCAAGAATTAAGATCCTTTCTAGGGATGGTCGGTTGGTGTCGCTTGTGGATTTCAAATTTTGGATTGATGGCCAGACCGCTTTATGAAGCAACAAAAGAGTCTGTATTTAGATGGGGAAAGGTGCAGGAAAAGGCATTCCAGGAATTGAAAAAGGGCACTCAAGGAGGCACCTGCTTTGGGTTTGCCGGCTTTGAATAAGGACTTTCAACTATATGTAAATGAAAGGCAGAGACTGGCCCTGGGTGTGTGCTCACCCAAAAGCTGGGATCCTGGAAGAGGCCTGTGGGATATTTCTCCAAACAGTTGGATACGGTAAAGCGGAGGATGGCCGGGATGTTTGAGGGCAGTGGCGGCCACAGTACTCTTGATTCAGGAAGCCCGTAAGCTAACGTTGGGAAGACACATAACAGTCTTTGTACCCCACATGGTTATAGCAGTATTGGGGCAAAAAGGGGGGCATTGGCTCTCATCAAGCAGAATGCTCCAATACCAGGCCCAGTTAAGGGAACAGGATGATGCGGAATGGAAAGTAACAAACCATCTCAACCTAGCGGAGTTTTTAAGGTCCACACAGGAAGAAGGAGAATTAGAACATGATTGCGTGGAAGTGATTGAGCAGGTGTATGCCAGCCGGAAGGACCTGAAGGACGTACCCCTACCAGATCCGGACTGGGAGCTGTTTACGGATGGATCCAGCTTGGTGGAAAATGGTACCAGGTATGCGGGATATGCAGTGGTCACATTGCAGCAAATAGTAGAAGCAAAAGCGCTACCCCCAGGCACATCGGCACAAAAGGCCGAGATCTGGGCTCTAATAAGAGCCCTAAATCCTGAGCCAAGGAAAGAAAGTCAATATTTGGACAGACTCTAAATATGCTTTTGGAGTAGTGCATGTGCATGGGGCTCTGTGGAAAGAAAGGGGGCTTCTCAATTCGCAAGGATCGACGGTTAAACACAAAACTGAAGTTAGCTTACTACTGGAAGTTATCTACAAACCATTAACAGTGGCCGTAATGCATGTTAAAGGACACCAAAACGATCCAGGAAAAGAATTTCAAGGGAATCGGCGAAGCTGATCAGGTTGCCAGACAAGTGGCAAGAGAGGTATGGACTCAAATGGCACTAATACCAGTTCGAGATCAACCGGCTGCTGCGTATATGGATGGGAAACCACACTACTCACCGGAAGATGAAAAACTGGCTCAGATGTTACAGGCAAGGAAGAACATCAAAGGCTGGTATGTAACTCCGGTGGGACAAGTAATATTGCCGGTAAGAATTATGAAAGCGATACTAGAATCAGAACACAACAAATGTCATTGGGGTGCAGAAGCAATGGTGAAATTCCCTGAAAAATGACATATTCTCAAACCAGATGTTAACATTAGCAAAGGGAATAAATGCTACGTGTCCGGTATGTATTAAAAACAATCCAGTAATTAGAAAACAGATTGAGATGGGCAAGCTGCACGTAGGGCCTCAACCGGGAGATTACTGGCAGATTGATTTTTCTGAGCTACCAAAAGCCCAAATGTATAAATATCTTCTGGTGTAACGTGTGTACGTTTTCAGGATGAGAGATCATCCCCAGATTCGGGGTTCCGTTAGGGATATCGTCAGATAGGGGCCCACATTTTACAGCAGGAATTGTCCAACAAGTTTCAGTAGTACTAGGGATAACCTGGAATTTGCATACTCCTTGGGGACCACAATCAAGCGGGCAAGTGGAAAGGATGAATCAGCCTCTAAAGGGTCAAATTAAGAAAATCTGCCAAGAGGCAAAAAATTCAGTGGCCGCGGGCGTTGCCGTTAGCTCTACTAAGAATTAGAATTAAACCAAGGGAAAGGTTAGGAGTAAGCCCATATGAGATCCTATACGGCAAACCCTACCATGCAGCTTATTATAAGGGAGACCCCCATCTGGTAGGAGACCAGATGATACTAAATTATGTGTTATCTCTAAATAAGACTCTTACAGCTCTTAGAGGAGCACTACAGTGGAATCGACCTCTATCACTGGATAATCCAGTCCACGACATACTTCCGGGAGACCAAGTTTATGTAAGGAACTGGTCAGTGGAACCCCTGAAAGAAACGTGGGACGGTCCTCACCGGGTGATCGTGACCACCTATACGGCTGTCAAGGTCGGCGGGATCGACAACTGGATTCATTACACCAGAGTCAAGAGAGTTCCCACGCGATTGTTCGGTAGAACCTTTATCTCCTACATGAATGGTATTCAGAAGCAAAAATTAGGAGTAATGGTTCTCTTTCATCTGTTGGCATTGGTGGAAACTTATGTAAAGGTTAATGTGTCTGAACCGTATCTGTTAGTACCTGAAACTACTGATGTTAACTTGACTTGTTTGTTTACTGATGACCAGGGAGCTGGATTTGAGGAAATTAATGCGAGATGGAGGTGGGTCACGGGAGATGAATTAATCACAAAAGGAATCGAAACCATCTGGGATGTGACACGTCAGGAAGGGAAAACTACCCTGCAGATACCCAAAGTGTCAAAAGACAATGAAGGAAAATACACCTGTGTGATCTGGATAACGGTATAGTGTTGATTATGGGGATATGAATCGATACGTTACTAACACTTCACAGAAAGAGGAGACTAGGGATGCAATTCAGATAATCCCAGCAAACAAGAGGGTGGAAATGTGGGATGGCCCCCCGGGTTGAAAATAAATTGTACCTTTAAATTTGGAACACAATGCAGTCAAAAGGTCCAAGCGAAGTGGTGGAAGTTCGATGCCGGTCAGCAAATGTGGGATCCACAAACAGCAGGGGTAAGTTGGAGGTCAAATAAGTTGGGAGGTAAAGGATGGTTAAACATAACAAATCCCAGGGTTGGGAGGACCAGAAGGGAAATATTTGTGCATTGTTATTTGCGGAGCTGGCGGAAACTATGGGATCAGAAACGTAGAGTCGGTACCCCATCAGCATCAGGGAATAAGGCCGGAATATATGGAATTTATCCGGCAGTGGAAGGAAAAGACGTGATTCTAAATTGTCTTGTACGAAATTTAAGTTATTTGGATTACGGGTGGTGGTACAAGGGAAAGAATTTAGAAACGGGAGGAAAATACCGAATTGAAAATAGGTTCCAATCGATAGTCTTGATCATTAAAAAGGTGAGCAGGGAAATTGATATTGGACGATATTGGTGCTGGATAGCCCGAGATGATTGGTGGGTTAATGGAATGGCGACGGTGTATATAAAGAAGAAAAGAGTGGTTCGACAGGTTATCGAAGATGGTAAACTAGCTAAAGTCGGGAGTCAAGAAAATTTAATAGTAGGACTAATTAGAGATTTTGGACAAATTCAGAATGCAACAACCATTACAGCATGTTTACCTATGCCGCATGCAGCGGGTGATCCCATACCCTGGGGAATTATACCAGTTCTCGAAACGCCCAAAATGTTACAGAATGTTTCCTGGAATTGTAAGTTTGTCACTACCGCAACTTATGAATGGGTAAATGTTTGTGTATTGATTAGCAAAATAAAAATAACTAAGAAACAGTGTGAGCAAAAAACCAGGATATTATGGATGGACTGAAGACCCGAAAATTAAAGGAAATTGTTTAATTCGAGACAGTGTAGCGCACCCTCGAGGCCCTGATTTATGTAGTAAAATGAGAATTCGGGAAAAACAAGAGAAGCGAGAGGAAGTGTGCCAAAATATCACCAATTCTACAACGATGAAACAATGGCAAACAATCTGGGGACCAAGCCTGTTAGAAACATATGGTTATATTGGACCAGTACAATGGTGTATACATTGGAAGGGAAAGAAGAATCAAACTTATTCACAGATGTATAAGGAAAGTAGTGAATGGAGAAAAGAGACACAGCTAATAGAGGATTGGAATTGTACACAAATTTACACTTGTGACACTCCTGATGAATATATTGGTTTAATGCCAGTTCGAATGCTACTGCAATTGGGTTGTGAGTGTAGAGGTTATAATCATTCCATCAGAGAAAGTTTAAAGCAAGTTGATTGCAAAACAGCCACAGTAAGGAGTCCAGGAAATCTGGTATGGGTAATGGGGCATGGACATTGGACCACACATATGGCTGTCGATGGGCCAGCTACTCAGATTACATTAGGGGTACCAACATTATGTCCATTCTGGAAATATTCAAAACTTACCACAAAGGAAATGCAGGGAAGGCAAAAGCGGGATATTGGTGATGATATTGACGACATAGGATTAGGAAATGACGAGTGGCACGAACCATCTTCAGGGGTTAAGTTTGGGTGGGTATTAGAATCTATATTTGCACAGGTATCAACGTATCGGAATCGAGAAATGTTGTTTAAATTATTGGGACAAACTGAAAGGCTTGCAGCAGTAACTAAGAAGGGATTTAGGGATTTGAATCTACAACTACAAGCAACCACTAGAATGACAATACAAAATCGAATGGCCTTGGACCTGATGTTATTAAAGGAACATGGAGTTTGTGGGTACCTGCATGGTAGAATTGATCATTGTTGTGTGCATATCCCAAACGTTACTCAAGAAGTTGAAAAGGACATTAACCAATTGGAACAAATCGAAGGGAAAGTCCATGAAATTCAGAAGGAAGCAGAACACAATTGGATAGGAGAAATATTCAGCTCCCTGGGAATTCGAGTTTCTGGTTGGATATCATCTATTGTGCAATATGGAATCATGATTGTTGTGATTATCATTGTTGCCTTGATTACGTATAAGTGTCTTTTAGGAATGATCATGAGAGAAGGACAACATACTCGGAGAGTCATGAAGGCGATGACTCGCAGGGAAGTGATATTCCCGCAGAACCACCTGCAACCCCATCCAGACAACCCACCCGCTTATCAAGAGACGACAAACTAAATGGTTGAGCATCCTTGCGAAGATAATCGAAGAATGCTCAAAAGGGGGGACTTGTTGCAAATAAAGTAGAACTAAAATTGTAGAAGTAGTTAGGTTAAGGCTTTGACTGGCCAGGTAGGCCTTATGAGAATAACAAGTCTTGGAAAACAAGGAAGGAGTGTGCTGAAGAAGAAGGAACAATGATCAAAGGGATCAGTAGTGCATATAGGACAAACAGAACTAGCAGAAATAACGAACAGTTGCTTAGGGATAAGAAAGGTGTATTGTATAAACAAAGGGGTTCTGGTAATGGGAATCAGTTAACCATTATCCTTAGGTTAGACAAGCATGAAAATTTATAAGTTTGGGGGGTGATTACCAATTGTTATCTGTATGATATATGAGACTAGATGTAATTACATTAAGAACACAAAGAAGTAGAATTCTGCATGTAAGCCAAGTTGTAAAAGGTATAAAAGCTGAACAGAAAATGAGGGTCTTTGGAATCCTGACTTGGGACGCTAGTCCTCAGGTTCCCGGGTCCTGAATAAAGCACCGCATAAACGGACACTGTGTTGGTTTGTGTCTCTGTTTACGGGCAACACCCTGAACTGTTAAACTCGGGGTTCATGTGCCCGAGATATCCTTAATGGGACCCAGCCAAACCAATCTCAGACATTTTTGAGCCAAGACGCTGGTCCCGAGTCCCGAGCCCCAAGTCCCAAACCCTGCGCCCCGAGCCCTGACTCCTGAGCCCCGAGCCCCAAACACCACGTCCCGATCGCCGAGCTTAGAGCCCCGAGTGCCGAGTCCTGAGCCCCGAGCGCCGAGCCCCGAGCACCGAGTCCTGAGCCCCGTGCCCCAAGTCCAGCGCCTCGAGTACAGAGCCCTGACTCCCGAGTCCCGAGCACCGAGTCCCGAGTCCAGAGCCCCGAGCCCAGAGTCCGAGCCCCGAGCCCGGAGTCCCGAGTCCAAACCCCGATTCCCGAGTCCTGAGTCTGCGTCCTGAGCCCCGAGTCCCGAGACCAAAGTCCGAGCCCCGAGTCCGAGTCCCGAGTCCGAGTCGGAGCACCGAGTTCAGAGTCCCAAACCGCAAGTCCGGAGTCCGAATCCCAAATCTCGATCCCCGATTCCCGAGTCCGATTCCCGAGTCCGAGTCCCGAGTCCGTAGTCCGAATCCCGAGTCTCTATCCCCGAGCCCCGAGTCCGAGTCCCGGGTCCCGAGTCCAGATTGAAGAGTCCAGAGTCCGAGTCCCGAGTCCCAAATCGCGAGTCCCGAGTCCGAATCCCGAGTCGGAGCCCCAAGTCCCGAGTCCCGAATCCCGAGTCCGGAGTCGGAGCCCTAAGTCCCGAGTCCCAAGTCCCGAGTCTCAGTCCTGAGTCCCGAGTCCCACCTCCCGAGTACCGAGTCCCGAGTCCGAGTCCGAGCTACGAATCCTAGTCCCGAGTCCGAGTCCCGAGCCCTGAGTCCGAGTCCCAACTCGGGAGTCCTGAGTCCCGAGTCCCAAGTGAGAGTCCTGAGTCCCGAGTCCCGAGCCCCGAGTCCGAATCCCGAGTTCCGAGGCCTGAGTCCCAAGTCCCCAGACCCGAGTCCCGAGGCACGAGTCCGAGTCCCGAGCCCCGAGTGCGAGTCCTGAGTCCCGAGTGCGAGTCTCAAGTCCCGAGTCCCGAGTCCCCAGTCCCGTGTCCCCAGTCCCGAGTCCCCAGTCTGAGCCCCGAGCCCCGAGTCCGAGTCCAAGTCCCGGGAGCCAAGTCCAGAGTCCTGAGTCCTGCGTCCCAATCCCGGAGTCCCGAGTCCCAAGTCCCGAGTCCGAAGTCCCGAGTCCCGAATCCCCAGTCCCGAGCCCCGAGTCCAAGTCCTGAGTCCCGAGTCCGAGCCCTGAGCCCCGAACCCCGAGTCCCTATCCCTGAGTCCCGAGCACCGAGTCCCGAACCCCGCACCCCGAGTCCCACACCCCAGTCCAGGGACCCGAGTCCCGAGCCCCGAGTAAGAGTCCCGAGTCCCTAGTTCCACGTCCCGAGTAACGAATTCGTATCCCAAGTCCCGAGTCCCAAGTGCGGAGTCTCAGTCCTGAGTCCCGAGTCCCGAGTCTGAGTCTGAGCCCCGACTCCTAGTCCCGAGTCCTGAGTCCCGAGTCCGAGTCCCGAGTCACAAGTCCCGAGCCCTGAGTCCGAGTCCCAACTCGGGAGTCTTGAGTCCCGAGTCCCAACTCGGGAGTCCTGAGTCCCGAGTCCCGAGACCCTAGCCCCAAGTCCCGAGTCCCGAGACCCTAGCCCCGAGTCCCGAGTCCCGAGTCCGAGTCCCAAGCCCCGAGTCCCGAGTCCGAGTCCCAAGCCCCGAGTCCCGAGTCCCGAGTCCCGAGTCCGAGTCCCGATTCCAAGTACCGAGTCCCCAGTCCCGAGTCCGAGTCCGCAGTCCCCAGTCCGAATACCATGTCCCGAGTCTTGAGTCCGAGTCCCGACTGTCGAGTCCTGAGCCCCGAGTCCCGAGTGCGAGTCTTGAGTCCGAGTCCCTAGCCCCAAGTCCCAAGTCCCGAGTCCCGGGTCCCGATGCCCGAGGTCCGAGTTCGGAGTCCCGAGTCCCGAGTCCCGAGCCCCGAGTCCTGAGTCTCGAGTCCCGAGCCCGAATCCCGAGTCCCTAGCCCCAAGCCCTCGGTCCCGAGCCCAGAGTCCCCAGTCGCGAGTCCGAGTCCCAAGCCCCGAGTCTCGAGTAAGAGTCCCGAGTCCCTAGTTCCACGTCCCGAGTAACGAATTCGTGTCCCGAGTCCCGAGTCCCAAGTCCCGAGTCTCAGTCCTGAGTCCCGAGTCCCGACTCCCGAGTACCGAGCCCCGAGTCTGAGTCCGAGCCCCGACTCCTAGTCCCGAGCCCTGAGTCCCGAGTCCGAGTCCCGAGTCCCGAGTCCCGAGCCCTGAGTCCGAGTCCCAACTCGGGAGTCCTGAGTCCCGAGTCCCGAGTCCCGAGTGAGAGTCCTGAGTCCCGAGACCCTAGCCCCAAGTCCCGAGTCCCGAGTCCAAGTCCCAAGACCCGAGTCCGAGTCCCAAGCCCCAAGTCCGAGCCCCGACTCCCGAGTCCAAGCCCCGAGTCCGAGTCCGGAGTCCCGAGTCCGAGTCCAAGTCCCGAGTCCAAGTCCCGAGTCCAAGTCCCGAGTCCCGAGTCCGAGTACTGGGTCCCGAGTCCCGGAGTCCCGAATCCCGGGTCCCGAGCCCAAGTACAGAGTCTCGACTCCCAAGCCCCGAGTCCAAGTCCCGAGTCCAAGTACCGAGTCCCCAGTCCCGAGTCCCTAGTAAGACCCTAGGTCCCGAGTCCTGAGACCCGAGCCCCGAGTACTGAGTAACGAGTAACGAGTCCGAGTCCTGAGTCCGAGTCCCGAGTCCGAGTCCCGAGCCCAGAGTCCGAGCCCCGAGTCCAGAGTCCCTAGTCCCGGGTCCGAGTTCCGAGTCCGAGTCCCTAGCCCCAAGTCCAGAGTCAGAGTCTGGAGTCGGGAGTCCCGAGACCCGAGTCCATGTCCGGAGTGAGAGTCCCGAGTTCGAGTCCCCAGTCCCGAGCCCCGAGTCCGAGTCCAGAGTCCAAGTCCCGAGTCCAAAGTCCAGAGTCCCGAGCCCCGAGTCCGAGTCCGGAGTCCCGAGTCCGAGTACCGGGTCACGAGTCCCGAACCCGGAGTCCCGAATCCCGGGTCCCGAGCCCAAGTACAGAGTCCCGAGTCCCGAGCTCCGAGTCCCGAGCTCCGAGTCCGAGTCCCCAGTCCCGAGTCCCCAGTCCCGAGTCCCCAGTCCGAGCCCCGAGCCCGAGTCCCAAGGCCCGAGCCTCGAGTCCCGAGTCCAAGTCCCTACTCCGAGTCCCGAGTACCAAGCCCCGAGTCCGAATCGCAAGTCCCGAGTCCGAGCCCCGAGACCCGAGTCCCGAGTACGAAACCTAGGTCCCGAGTCCCGAGACCCTAGCCCTGAGTCCTGAGTAACGAGTACCAAGTCCGAGTCCTGAGTCGGAGTCCCGAGTCCGAGTCCCGAGCCCAGAGTCCGAGGCCCGAGTCCAGAGTCCCTAGTCCCGGGTCCGAGTTCCGAGTCCCTAGCCCCGGGTCCCGAGTCCGAGGTCCGGAGTCCCGAGCCCGAGTCCCTAGCCCCAAGGCCCGGGTCCCGAGTTCCGTGTCCCGAGCCCCGAGTCCCGACTCCGAGTCCCGACTCCGAGTCCCGACTCCGAGTCCCGAGTCCCGAGCCCCGAACCCTGAGTCCCCAGCACCGAGTCCCGAACCCCGCGCCCCGAGTCCGGCACCCCAGTCCAGAGACCTGAGACTCGTATCACCGGATCGGCAGCCTTCCCTCACCTTCTTATTAAGTGACACCCGTTTTGGACCTTACCGGATCACCTTGGGGTCACCTTATGTGGGTTTCCATGCGAGGACAGGTGACTCCACACCAACACAACTCCCTCAAAGCTGCCATTTTATTGCAAAAGCAGCACACATTTATCCTGTTCTTGCTTTGCATGCATCACATTGTCAGTTGTTTGTGCAACATTCTGGCTCTGGTAACTGCTAATTGCCTGACAAGCCTGCATTTAGTATCCCACCAGCCAAGCCCTGTGCTCTGCACAGCTGATCCATTCAGTTCTTCACCAGCATGTCCAAATAGCAAAACCCCACAACTGAGTTGTGCTCCAAGAGAGAAGGGGACAGAAAGACAAACTGGTGCCGCTCTGCATCCACCCGTGACACCCTCGCCTCAGAACCCTGAACTGTTAAACTCGGGGTTCATGTGCCCGAGATATCCTTAATGGGACCCAGCCAAACCAATCTCAGACATTTTTGAGTCAAGACGCTGGTCCGAGTCCCGAGCCCCAAGTCCCGAGCTCCGCGCCCCGAGCCCTGACTCCTAAGCCCCGAGTCCCGAGTCCCAAACGCCACGTCCCGATCCCCGAGCTTAGAGCCCCAAGTGCTGAGTCCTGAGCCCAGAGCCCCGAGCGCCGAGTGCCGAGCCCCGAGTGCCAAACCCTGAGTTCCGAGTCCCGAGCACCGAGTCCCGAACCCCGTGCCCAAGTCCCCCACCCCAAGTCCAGAGCCCTGAGTCCCGAGTCCCGAGCCCCGACCCCCGAGTCCTCAGTCCCGAGTCGAGAGTGCGTGTCCCGAGTCCCGAGCCCCGCGCCCGAACCCCGAGACCCGAGTCCCGAGCCCCAAGCCCTGACTCCCGAGCACCACGCACCGATCCCCGAGCTTAGAGCACAGAGTCCGGAGTCCTGAGCCCCGAGCCCCGAGTCCGAAATCCCGAGTCCCAAATCGTGACTCTCGAGTCCGAGTCCCGAGTACCGAGACGCCAGTCCTGAGTCCGAGTCCCGAGCCAAGAGCCCCAAATCTCGAGTCCCGAGTCCGACTCCCGAGTGGGAGCCCCGAGTCCGGAGTACAAATATCGCTAGTCCCGAGTCCGAGTCTCAAGCCTCGGGTCCCGAGCCCCGAGTCCTGAGTCTCGAGCCCCGAGTCCCGTGTATCGAGTCCGAGTCCCGAGTCGGAGCCCTGAGTCCGGAATCCCTAATCGCGAGTCCCGAGTCCGAATTCCAAGTCTTGAGCCCCGAGTCCGAGTCCCGAGTCCGAGTCCCGAGTCCAGAATCCAGAGTCCCAAGTACAGAATCCGAGCCCCGAGTCCGAACCCCGAGATCCGAGTCCGAATCGCGAGTCCCGAGTCCGAGTCCCGAGTCCTCAGTCCCGAGCCCCAAGCCCCGAGTCCTGAGCCCGAATCGCGAGTCCCGAGTCTGAGTCCCGAGTCCGAATCCAGAGTCCCGAGTCCCGAGCCCCGAATCCTGAGCACCGAGACCCGAGTCCCGAGCAACGCGCCCCGAGCCCTTACTCCCGAGCCCCGAGCTTAGAGCACCGAGTCCCGAGTCCTGAGCCCCGAGTCCCGAGTCCCGTGCCCTGAGTCCGAGCCCCAAGCCCGGAGTCCCGAGTCCCGAGTCCCGAATAACGAGTCCCGAGTCCCGAGACCTCAGTCCGAGTCCCGAGTCCGAGCCCCGAGTCGGAGCACCGAGTCCGGTGTCCCAAATCGCGAGTCCGGACTCCGAATCCCGAGTCTCGATCCCCGAGTCCCGAGTCCGAGTCCCGAGTCTCGAGTCCCGAGTCCCAAATCGTGAGTCCCAAGTCCGAGACTCGAGCCTCAAGCCCCGAGTACGAGCCCCCAGTCCCGAGTCCCGAGCCCCGAGTTGGAGTCCCGAATCGCGAGTCCCGAGTACGAGCCCTGTGCCCGGCGTCCTGAGTCCAGGGTCCAAAGTCGAGAATCCCGAGGCCCAAGTCCCAAGTCCAAGTCCCGAGTCCGAGCTCCGAGTCCAGAGTCTCGGGCCCGGAGTCCAAGTCCCGAGTCCGAGCCCCGTGCCCCGTATCCTGAGTACCGAGTCCCAAGTCCCGAGTCTGGAGTCCAGAATCCTGAGACCCGAGTCCGGAGTCCAAGTCCCAAGTCCGAGCCCCGAGTACAGAGTCCCGAGTCCAGAGTCCAGAGTCTGAGTCCAAGCCCCGCGTCCCGAGTCCTAGCCCCGAGTCAAGAGTAACGAGTCCCGAGTCCTAGCCCCGAGTCCCAAGTCCAAGTCCCGAGTCCCGAGTCCTAGCCCCGAGTCCGAATCCCGAGTCCTGAGTCCGAATCCCGAGTCCCGAGTCCGAATCCCGAGTCCAGAATCCAGAGTCCAGAGTCCGAGCCTCGAGTACAAGTCCCGAGCCCCGAGTCCCGAGTCGGAGAACCGAGTCCTGAGTCCCAAATCGCGAGTCCGGAGTCCGAATCCCGGATCCCGATCCCCGATTACCGAGTTCGAGTCCCGAGACACGAGCCACGAGTCCAAAATCGTGAGCCCCGAGTCCGAGTCCGGAGTCCCGAGTCGGAGCCCCGAGTGCGGTGTCCCAAATCGCGAGTCCCGAGTCAGAGTCTCGAACCTCGAGCCCCAAGTCCCGAGAACGAGCCCAGAGTCCGAGTCCTGAGTCCGAACCCCGATTTCCGAGCCCCGAGTACAAGGCCCGAGTCCCAGCCCCGAGCCCCGAGTCCCGAGCCCCGAGTCCGAATCCCGAGTCCGAATCCCGAGTCTCGAGCCCCGAGTACGGAGTCCCGAGTACGGAGTCCCGAGTCGGAGCCCCGAGTCCCGAATCCAAAATCGCAAGTCCCGAATCCAAAATCGCGAGTCCCGAGTACGAGCCCCGAGTTGGAGTCCCGAGTCCGGTGTCCCAAATGGCGAGTCCCGAGTACGAGCCCTGTGCCCGGCGTCCTGAGTCCCGAGTCCCAAGTCGAGAATCCCGAGGCCCAAGTCCCGAGTCCGAGTCCCGAGTCCGAGCTCCGAGTCCAGAGTCTCGAGCCCCGAGTCCAAGTCCCGAGTCCGAGCCCAGTGCCCCGCGTCCTGAATACCGAGTCCCGAGTCCCGAGTCGGAGCACCGAGTCCTGAGTCCCAAATCGCGAGTCCGGAGTCCGAATCCCGATCCCCGTGTCCGAGTCCCGATACCCGAGCCCAAAATCGTGAGCCCCGAGTCCGAGTCCGGAGTCCCGAGTCGGATCACCGAGTGCAGTGTCCCAAATTGCGAGTCCCAAGTCCGAGTTTCGAGCCTCGAGCCCCAAGTCCCGAGAACGAGCCCCGAGTCCGAGTCCAGAGTCCGAACCCCGATTCCCGAGCCCCGAGACCTGAGTCGAAGTAGAGTCCCGAATAACGAGTCCCGAGACCCCAGTCCGAATCCCGAGTCCGAGCCCCGAGTCCCGATTCGGAGCCCCGAGTCCAGAGTCCCAAATCGTGAGTCCGGAGTCCAAATCCCGAGTCTCGATCCCCGAGTCTCGAGTCTCGAATCCCGAGTTGGAGTCCCGAGTCTGGTGTCCCAAATCGCGAGTTCCGAGTACGAGCCCTGTGCCCCGCGTCCTGAGTCCCGAGTCCCAAGTCGAGAATCCCGAGCCCCGTGTCCCGAGTCCGAGTCCGAGCTCCGAGTCCAGAGCCTCGAACCCCGAGTTCAAGTCCAGAGTCCGAGCCCCGTGCCACGCGTCCTGAGTACCGAGTCCCGAGTCCCAAGTCCCGAGTCCCGAGTCCAGAATCCTGAGACCCAAGTCTGGAGTCCAAGTCCCAAGTCCGAGCCCCAAGTACAGAGTCCCGAGTTCAGAGTCCGAGTCCGAGTCCAAGCCCTGAGTCCCGAGTAAGGAGTCCCGAGTCCAGAGCCCTAATCCCCGAGTCCCGAGTAACGAGTCCCGAGTCTGAGTCCCGAGTCCCGAGCACCGAGTCCAAATCACGAGTCCTGAGTCCGAGTCCCGACTTTGAGCCCCGAGTCCCGAGCCCCGAGTAACGAGTCCTGAGTCCAAGACCTCAGTCCCGAGCCCTAGCCCCGAGTCCCGAGCCCCGTGCCCCGCGTCCTGAGTACCGAGTCCCGAGTCCCAAGTCCGAGCCCCGAGTCCAGAGTCCAGCGTCCGAGTCCAGAGTCCAGAGTCCAGAGTCTGAGTCCCGAGTCGAGAGTACAGAGTCCGAGCCCCGAGTCCAAGTCCCGAGTCCGAGCCTCGTGCCCCGCGTCCTGACTCCCGAGTCCCAAGTTCAGAATCCAGAGACCCGAGCCCCTAGTCCAGAGTCGCGAGTCCGAGTCCCCAATCCCGAGTCCCGAGCCCCGAGTCGGAGCACAGAGTCCTGAGTCCCAAATCGCGAGTCCGGAGTCCGAATCCCGATCCCCGAGTTCGAGTCCTGAGACCCGAGCCCCGAGTCCAAAATCGTGAGTCCCGAGTCCGAGTGGGTAGTCACGAGTCGGAGCCCCAAGTGCGGTGTCCCAAATCGTGAGCCCCGAGTCCGAGTCTCGAACCTCGAGCCCCAAGTCCCGAGTCCCAGCCTCGAGCCCCGAGTCCCGAGCCCGGAGTCCCAAATCGTGAGTCCCGAGCCCGAGACTCGAGCCTCGAGCCCCGAGTCCCGAGTCGGAGCCCCGAGTCCGAATCCCAAGTCCGAGTACCGAGTCCCGAGTCCAAGCCCCAAGCCCCGAGTCCCGAGTCCAGAGCACCGAGTCCCGAATCCGAGTCCGGAGTCCCGAGCCCCGAGTCCAAGTCCCGAGTCCGAGTCCTGTGCCCCGCGTCCTGAATTCCGAGTCCCAAGTCCCGAAACGAGAATCCCGAGGCCCGAGTCCCGAGTCCCAAGTCCGAGTCCCGAATCCGAGCTCCGAGTCCAGAGTCTCGAGCCCCGAGTCCAAGTCCCGAGTTCGAGCCCCGAGTCCAAGTCCTGAGTTCGAGCCCTGTGCCCCGCGTCCTGAGTCCCGAGAACCAAGTCCCGAGTCCGAGTCCCGAGTCCGGAATCCTGAGGCACGAGTCCCGAGTCCGAGCCCCGTGCCCCACGTCCTGAGACCCGAGTCCCAAGTCCCGAGTCCCGAGTCCGAGTCCCCAGTCCAGAGTCCCCAGTCCAGAGTCCGAGTCCTGAGTCCCGAGCCCCGAGTCCAGAATCCAGAGACCCGAGTCCCGAGTCCAGAGTACAGAGTCCGAGCCCCGAGTCCAAGTCCCGAGTCCGAGCCTCGTGCCCCGCGTCCAGACTCCCGAGTCCCGAGTTCAGAATCCAGAGACCCGAGTCCCTAGTCCAGATTCCGAAGTCCGAGTCCCGAGTCCCCAATCCCGAGTCCCGAGTCCCCAGTCCCGAGTCCGAGTCCAGAAACCAGAGACCCGAGTCCTTAGTCCCGAGTCCCAAGTCCGAGCCGCGAGTCCGAGTCCCAAGTCCCGAGTCCGAGTCCCGAGTCCCGAGACCTGAGTCCCGAGTCCCGAGTCCCGAGCCCCGAGTCCAGAGTCACGAGCCCCGAGCCCTGAGTCGGAGCACAGAGTCCTGAGTCCCAAATCGCGAGTCCGGAGTCCGAATCCCGAATCCCGATTCCTGAGTCCGAGTCCCGAGCCCCAAGTCGGAGCCCCGAGTCCGGAATCCCAAATCGCGAGTCTGGAGTCCGAATCCTGAGTCTCGATCCCCGAGTCCCGAGTCCGAGTCCCGAGTCCCGAGCCCCGAGTCCCAAATCGTGAGTCCCGAGTCCGAGCCTCGAGCGCCGAGTCCGAGACTCGAGCCCCGAGCGCCGAGTCCGAGACTCGAGCCCCGAGCGCCGAGTCCGAGACTCGAGCCCCGAGTCCGAGACTCGAGCCCCGAGCGCCGAGTCCGAGACTCGAGCCTCGAGCCCCGAGTCCGAGACTCGAGCCTCGAGCCCGAGACTCGAGCCTCGAGCCCCGAGTCCGAGTCCCGAGCCCCGAGCCCGAGTCCCGAGCCCCGAGTCCGAGTCCCGAGCCCCAAGCCCTGAGCCCGAGTCCCGAGCCCCGAGTCCGAGTCCCGAGTCCAGTGTCCCAAATCGCGAGTCCCGAGTACGAGCCCTGTGCCCCGCGTCCTGATTCCTGAGTCCCAAGTCCAGAATCCCGAGGCCCGAGTCCCGAGTCCAAGTCCCGAGTAGGAGCTCCGAGTCCAGAATCTCGAGTCCCGAGTCCAAGTCCCGAATCCGAGCCCCGTGCCCCGCGTCCTGAGTACCAAGTCCCGAGTCCCTAGTCAAGAGTCCCGAGTCCAGAATCCTGAGACCCGAGTCTGGAGTCCAAGTCCCAAGTCCAAGCCCCGAGTACAGAGTCCTGAGTCCAGAGTCCGAGTCCGAGTCCAAGCCCCGAGTCCCGAGTTTGAGCCCCGAGTCCCGGGTAATGAGTCCCAAGTCCAGAGCCCTAATCCCCGAGTCCCGAGTAACGAGTCCCGAGTCCGAGTCCTCAGTCCCGAGTCCGAGCCCCGAGTCCTAGCCCCAAGTCCCGAGTCCGAGTCCCGAGCCCCGAATCCTGAGCACCGAGCCCCGAATCCTGAGTCCAGAGCACCGAGTCCCGAGTCCAGATCACCGAGTCCCGAGTCCAGACTCCGAGACCCGAGTCCGAGCCCTGTGCCCTGCGTCCTGAGTCCCGAGACCCGAGTCCCGTGACACAAGACCCGAGTCCAAGTCCCGAGTCCCGAGTCTAGAATCCTGAGTCCCCAGTACCGAGTCCCGAGTCCAGAATCCAGAGACCCGAGTCCCGAGCTCCGAGTCCAGAGTCCCGAGTCCCAAGACCTGAGTCCCGAGTCCCGATTCCAGAGTCCCGAGTCTCGAGTCCCGAGAATCGAGCCCAAGTCCAGAGTCCCGATTCCAGAGTCCCGAGTCTCGAGTCCCGAGACCCGAGCCCGTGTCCCGAGTCCCGAGTCCCGATTCCAGAGTCCCAAGTCCCGATTCCTGAGTCCCGAGTCCCGAGTCCCGTGTCTTGAGTCCCGAGACCCGAGCCCGAGTCCCGATTCCTGAGTCACGAGTAAGAGTCCTGTGCCCTGGGTCCTGAGCCCCGAGTCCCAAGACCCAAGTCCAAGTCCGAGTCCTGAGTCCAGAATCCCGAGTCCCGAGTCCGAGCCCCTAGTCCGAGTCCGAGTCCCGAGTCTCGAGCCCCAAGTCCTCAGTCCGCAATCTGAACCCCGAGTCCCGATTCTGAGACCCGAGTCCGACTCCGGAGTCCCGAGTCCCGAGCCCCGAGCCCAGAGTGCGTGTTCCGAGTACCGAGTCCTGAGACCCGCGTCCCGAGTCCCGAGCCCCGTGCCCGAATCCCAGAATCCCGAGTCCAAGTCCGGAGTCCCGAGCCCCGAGTCCCGAGCCCCGAGACCTGAGTCCGAGTCCCGGGTCCCGAGTCTCGAGACCCGAGTCCGTGTCCCGAGTCCGAGTCCAGAGTTCAAGTCCCGATTCCCCAGTCCCGAGACGGAGCACCGAGTCCCCAGTCCCGAGTCGGAGCACCGAGCCCGGTGTCCCAAATCGCGAGTCCGAGTCTCGAGTCTCGAGCCCCGAGTCCCCAGTACCGAGTCCAAGTCCCGATTCCGAGCCCCGCACACAGAGCCCTGACTACCGAGTCCCGAGACCCGAGCCCCGAGTCTGTGTCCCGAGACCGAGTCCCGAGTCCGAGTCCCGAGCCCCGAGTATGAAACCCGAGTCCGAGTCCCGACTCCGAGTACTGAGTCCTGAGTCCCAAGTCCCGAGCCCCGAGTCCGGAGTCCCGAACCCCGAGTCCCGAGTCCCGAGAACGAGTCCGGAGTCCCGAGCCCCGAGACCCCAGTCCGAGTCCCGAGTCCCCAGTCCCGAGTCCGTGTCTCGAGTCCGAGTCCCGAGTCCGAGTCCCGAGTCCGAGTCCCGAGTCTCAAGCCCCGAGCCCCGAGTCCCTTGTCCCGAGACCCAAGTCCTGAGTAAGGAGTCCCGAGTCCGAGTCCTGAGTCCCGAGTCCCGAGCCCCGAGCCCAGAGTCCCGAGTCCCGAGTCCCCAGTCCGGAGCCCCCAGTCCCGAGTCCCCAGTCCCGAGCCCCCAGTCCCGAGCCCCCAGTCCCCAAACCCGAGTCCCGAGGCCGAGTCCCGAGTCCGACCCCCAAGTCCGAACCCTGAGTCCCCAGCACTGAGTCCCGAGCACCGAGTCCCAAACCCAGTGCCCCGAGTCCGGCACCCCAGTCCAGAGACCTGAGTCCCGAGTCCCAAGCCCCGCGCCCAGAGCTCTGACCACTGAGCCTCAAGACCCGAGTTCCGAATCCGAGTCCCGAGTTCGAGTCCCGAGTCCCGAGTCCGAGTCCCGATTCGGAGTCCCGAGTCCGAAGTCCCAAAAATCGCGAGTCCCGAGTCCAAGTCCCGAGTCTCGAGTCCCGAGTCCCCAGTCCCGAGTCCCGAGCCCCGAGCCCAGACTGCATGTTCCGAGTCCTGAGTCCTGAGACCCGCGTCCCGAGTCCCGTGCCCAAACCCCAAATCCTGAGCCCCGAGTCCCGAGTCCGAGTCTGGAGTCCCGAGTCCGAGTCCCGAGTCTCAACCCCGAGCCACGAGTCCGAATCACGAGTCCCGAGTCCCGAGTCCCCAGTCCCGAGTCCCGATTCCGAGCCCGAACCCTAGGACCCGAGTCCTGAGCCCCGAGCCCCAAATCCTGAGTATCGAGTCCCGAGTCCGAGTCCTCAGTCCCGAGTTCCGAGACCTGAGTCCCGAGTCCCCAGTCCCGAGTCGGAGCACCGAGTCCGGTGCCCCAAATCGCGAGTCCAAGTCTCGAGTCTCGAGCCCCGAGTCCGAGTCCAGAGTCCCGAGTCCCGCGACACGCGCCCGAAACCCGAATCCCGAGCCCTGAGTCAGAGTCCCGAGTCCGAGTCCCGAGTCTCAAGCCCCGAGCCCAGAGTCCGAATCGCGAGTCCCGAGTCCCTTGTCTCGAGTCCGAGCCCCGAGACCCATGTCCGAACCCTAGGACCTGAGTCATGAGCCCCGAGCCCCAAGTCCTGAGTAACGAGTCCCGAGTCCGAGTCCTCAGTCCCGAGTCCGAGCCCTGAGTCCCGGGTCCCGAGTCCCGAGTCCCGAGACCCGAGTCCCGAGTTCCGAGCCCGAATCCGGAGTCCCGAGTCCCGAGTCCCGAGTCCCTTGTCCCGAGTCCGAGCCCCGAGTCCCGAGTCCAAGGACCCGAGTCCCGAGACCCAAGTCCCGAGTCCCCAGTCCCGAGTCCGACCCCCAAGTCCCGAGTCCCGAGTTCCGAGACCTGAGTCTCGAGTCCGAGTCCCAAGTCCCCAGTCCCGAGTCCCGAGCCCCGATATCTGAGTCCGAGTCCCGAGACGGAGCACCGAGTCCGGTGCCCCAAATTGCGAGTCCGAGTCTCGAGCCTCGAGCCCCGAGTCCTGAGTCCCGAGTCCGAGTCCCGAGTCTCAACCCCGAGCCACGAGTCCGAATCGCGAGTCCCGAGTCCCCAGTCCCGATTCCGAGCCCCGAGTACGAACGCTAGGACCCGAGTCCTGAGCCCCGAGCCCCAAATCCTGAGTAACGAGTCCCGAGTCTGAGTCCTCAGTCCCGAGTTCCGAGACCTGAGTCCCGAGTCCGAGTCCCGAGTCCCGAGACCCGAGTCCCGAGTTCTGAGCCCAGAGTCCCGAGTCCCCAGTCCCGAACCCCGAATCCTGAGTCCCAAGTCCCGAGTCCGAGTCTGGAGTCCCGAGTCCGAGTCCCGAGTCCCTTGTCCCGAGTCCGAGCCCCGAGTCCCGAGTCCGAAACCTAGGACCCGAGTCCTGAGCCCCGAGACCCAAGTCCTGAGTAACGAGTCCCGAGTCCGAGTCCCGAGTCCCGATTCCCCAGTCCTGAGCCCCGAGCCCCGAGATCTGAGTCTGAGTCCCGAGTCCCCAGTCCCGAGTCGGACCACCGAGTCCGGTGCCCCAAATCGTGAGTCCGAGTCTCGAGCCTCGAGCCCCGAGTCCTGAGTCCCGAGTCCGAGTTCAGAGTCCCGAGTCCCAAGTCCAGAGGCCGAACCCCGAGCCCCGAGTCCGGAGTCCCGAGTACCGATCCCCGAGTCCCGAGTCCGAGTCCCGAGTCCCCAGTCCCGAGTCCGAGTCCCGAGTCCGGGTCCCGAGTCCCGAGTCCGACCCCCGAGACCCGAACCCCAAGTCCCGAACCCTGAGTCCCCAGCACCGAGTCCCGAGCACCGAGTCCCAAACCCAGTGCCCCGAGTCCGGCACCCCAGTCCAGAGACCCAAGTCCCGAGTCCCGAGCCCCGCGCACAGAGCTCTGACTACCGAGCCCCGAGCCCCGAGTCCCTAGTCCGAGTCCGAGTCTCGAGCCCCAAGTCCTCAGTCCCCAGTCCGAACCCCGAGTCCCGATTCTGAGACTCGAGTCCCGAGTCCGACTCCGGAGTCCCGAGTACCGAGCCGCGATCCCAGAGTGCGTGTTCCGAGTCCCGAGTCCTGAGACCTGCGTCCCGAGTCCCGAGCCCCATGCCCGAATCCCAAATCCTGAGCCCCGAGTCCCGAGTCCGAGTCCAGAGCACCGAGTCCAAGTCCCGAGTCTGAGCCTCGTGCCACGCGTCCTGAGTCCCGAGTCCTGAGTCCGAGGCCCGAGTCAAGAGTCCCGAGTCCAGAGTCCTGAGACCCGAGTCCGAGTCCTGAGCCCCGAGTCGGAGCTCCGTGTCCGAAGTCCCGAGTAGGGAGTCCCGAGTCCGAGTCCAGAGTTCGAGTTCCAAGTCCCGAGTCCCAAGTCCAAGTCCTGAGTCCCGAGTTCCGAGTCCCGAGTCTCAAGCCCCGAGCCCCGAGTCCGGAGTCCCGAGTCCCCAGTCCCAAGTCCCGAGACCGTGCCCCGAGACCCGAGTCACGAGTCCGAACCCTAGGTCCCGAGTCCTGACCCCGAGCCCCAAATCCTGGGTAACGAGTCCTGAGTCCGAGTCTCGAGTCCGAGTCCTCAGTCCCGAGTCTGAGCCCTGAGTCCCGAGTCCCGAGCCCCGAGATCTGAGTCCTCAGTCCCGAGTCCCCAGTCCCGAGTCCCGACCTCCGAGTCCGTGTCCCGAATCCGAGTCCTGAGCCCCGAGCCCCGAGTCCGAGTACCCAGTCCCGAGTCGGACCACCGAGTCCGGTGCCCCAAATCGCGAGTCCGAGTCTCGAGCCTCGAGCCCAGAGTCCTGAGTCCCGAGTCCGAGTCCAGAGTCCCGAGTCCCGAGCCCCGAGTCCAGAGGCCGAACCCCGAGCCCCGAGTCCGAGTCCCGAGCACCGATCCCCGAGTCCTGAGTCCCGAGCCCCGAGCGCATGTTCCGAGTCGCGAGTCCTGAGAACCGCGTGCCGAGTCCCGAGCCCCGTGCCCGATCCCCGAATCCTGAGCCCCGAGCCCTGAGTCCTGAATCCCGAGCCCCGAACCCAGAGTCCCGGGTCCCGAGACCCGAGTCCCGAGTCTCAAACCCCGAGCCCCAAGTCCGAATTGCGAGTCGGGAGTCCCGAGTCCCCAGTCCCGAGTCCCGAGACCGAGCCCCGAGTCCGAACGCTAGGACCAGAGTCCTGAGCCCCGAGCCCCAAATCCTGAGTAACAAGTCCCGAGTCCGAGCCCTGAGTCCCGAGTCCCGGGTCCCGAGTCCCGAGTCCCGAGCCCCGAGTCCTGAGCCCCGAGTCCCCCAGTCCTGAGTCCCGAGTCCCGAGTCCAGAGTCCGAGCCCCGAGTCGCGGGTCCGAGTCCCGAGTCCGAGTCCCGAGTTCCGTGTCCCGAGTCCGAGTCCGGAGTCCTGAGTCCGGAGTCCCGAGTTCTGAGTTCTGAGGCCCGAGTCCGAGTCCCGAGTAACGAGTCCCTAGCCCCGAGTCCGATTACTCAGTCCCAGGCCCCGAGTCCGAGTCCCGAGTCCTGAGTCCCGAGCCCCGAGCCCGGAGTCCCGAGTCCAAGTACCGAGTCTGAGTCCGGAGTCCCAAGTCTGAGTCCGGAGTCCCGAGTCCCCAGTCCAGAGTCCCCAGTCCCGAGTCCTGAGTCCGAGTCCCGAGGCCCAAGTCCAGAGTCCCGAGCCCCGAGTCCTAGGCCGGAGTCCCGAATCCAAGTACCGAGTCCAAATACCGAGTCCCGAGTCAAGAGTCCCCAGTCCCCAGTCCAGAGTCCCCAGTCGAGAGTCCCCAGTCCAGAGTCCCCAGTCGAGAGTCCCCAGTCCCGGGTCCCGAGTACCGGGTCCCGAGTACCGGGTCCCGAGCCTGGAGTCATGAGACCAAGTACCGAGTCTCGAGTCCCCAGTCCAGAGTCCCCAGTCCAGAGTCCCCAGTCCAGAGTCCCCAGTCAGGAGCCCCGAGTCCGAGTCCCGAGTTCCGAGGACCGAGTCCGAGTCCCCAGTCCGAGTCCCCAGTCCCGAGCCCCGAGTCCGAGTTCCGAGTCCAAGTACCGAGTCCCGAGTCCCGAGCCCGGAGTCCTGAGTCCCGGGTCCCAAGCCCCGAGTCCCGAGTCCAAGTCCCGAGTCCCCAGTCCCGAGTCCCCAGTCCCGAGACCCCAGTCCGGAGTGCGAGTCCTGAGTCCCGAGTACCAAGTCCGACTCCCAAGTTCAAGTACCTAGTCCCCAGTCACGAGTCCGATTCCGAGCCCCAAGCCCGAGTCCCGAATCCCGAGCCCCGAGACCCGAGTCCTGAGCCCCGAGTCCGAAGTCCCGAGTCCGAAGTCCCGAGGCCCCAGTCCCGAGCCCCGAGTCCAAGTCCTGAGTCCCGAGTCCGAGCCCTGAGCCCCGAACCCCGAGTCCCTAACCCTGAGTCCCGAGCACCGAGTCCCGAACCCCGCACCCCGAGTCCCGCACCCCTGTCCAGGGACCCGAGTCCCGAGTCCCGAGCCCTGCGCCCTGACTACCGAGCCCCGAGTCCCAAACGCCACGTCCCGATCCCCGAGCTTAGAGCCCCGAGTGCCGAGTCCTGAGCCCCAAGTGCCGAGTCCCGAGCCCAGAGCCCTGAGTTCCGAGTTCCGAGTACCGAGTTCCGAACCCCGTGCCCAAGTCCCGCGCCCCAAGTCCAGAGCCCTGAGTCCCGAGCCCCGAGTCCCTAGCCCCGATTCCCTAGCCCGAGTCCCCGGTCCCAAGCCCCAAGTCCCGAGCCCCGAGTCCAAGTACCAAGTCCCGAGCCCCGAATCCGAGTCCCGAGTCCAGAGTCCAGAGCCCCAAGTCCGAGTCCGGAGTCCCGAGTCCCGAGTCCCGTGTCCCGAGTCCAGAGCACCGAGTCCGAGTCCCCAGTCCCAAGCCCCGAGTCCCGAGTCCCGAGCCCCGAGTCCCGAGTCCCGAGCCCCGAGTCCTGAGCCCCAAGTCCCGAGTCCGAGTCCCAAGTCCATGTACCGAGTCCCGAGCCCGAGTCCGGAGTCCCGAGTCCAAGTACCGAGTCCCGAGTTCCCAGTCCCCAGTCCAGAGTCCCCAGTCCCCAGTGTAGAGGAATTTCTTGTGGAGCAGAGGCGCGGTATAACTTTAAAAGTGTGGACAAACCAGCTTAGGCCTAAACAAAGGCTCTGTCCTTGAAGCTGCCTTGGAACACAGGGAGGAGGAGGTTTTATCTGTTTTGTGAAGAGCCCTGCCAGGAGGAGAAGAGGGGGGTGAGAACCGCTTGCATAGTGGAATGGCACTACCCCATAAAACGCTGGTGAGTGTAAACCTGGGACTGACCAACTCTGTTAAGGGGCAGGCGCGGGGACACTGCTGAACTGTATATATTGAGCTGTCTGGAGCAATAAAGGGTAACTACTTGTAGCCATATCAGTGGGATTTGTCATTGGCTTGACCGGCTCTCCGACGGGACCCTCTTCACCCCAGTCCAGAGTCCCCAGTCCAGAGTACCTAGTCCCGAGTCTGAGTCCGAGTATCGGGTCCTGAGTCCCGGGTCCTGAGCCCGGAGTCCCGAGTCCCGGGTCCCGAGTCCCGAGCACCGAACACTGAGTCCACAGCACCGAGTCCCCAGCACCGAGTTGCGAACCCCGCGCCCCCACTCCGGCACCCCAGTCCAGAGACCTGAGACTCGTATCACCGGATCGGCAGCCTTCCCTCACCTTCTTATTAAGTGACACCCGTTTTGGACCTTACCGGATCACGTTGGGGTCACCATATGTGGGGTTCCATGCGAGGACAGGCGACTCCACACCAACACTCAACAACTCCCTCAAAGCTGCCATTTTATTGCAAAAGCAGCACACATTTATCCTGTTCTTGCTTTGTATCCATTCAGTTCTTCACCAGCATGTCCAAATAACAAAACCTGACAACTGAGTTGTGCTCCAAGAGAGAAGGGGACAGAAAGACAAACTGGTGCCGCTCTGCATCCACCCGTGACACCCTCGCCTCAGAACCCTGAACTGTTAAACCCGGGGTTCATGTGCCCGAGATATCCTTAATGGGACCCAGCCAAACCAATCTCAGACATTTTTGAGCCAAGACGCTGGTCCGAGTCCTGAGCCCCAAGTCCCGAGCTCCGCGCCCCGAGCCCTGACTCCTGAGCCCCGAGCCCCGAACGCCACGTCCCGATCCCCGAGCTTAGAGCCCCGAGTGCCGAGTCCCGAGCCCCAAGTGCCGAGTCCTGACCCCAGAGCCCCGAGCGCCGAACCCTGAGTTCCGAGTCCCAAACCCCGTGCCCATGTCCCGCGCCCCAAGTCCAGAGCCCTGAGTCCCGAGTACCGAGCCCAGAGTGCGTGTCCTGAGTCCCGAGTCCTGAGACCAGCGTCACGAGTCCCGAGCCCCGCGCCCAAACCCCGAATCCTGAGCCCCGAGACCCGAGTCCCAAGCCCCAAGCCCTGACTCCTGATCCGAGCCTTGAGCCCCGAACCCCGAGTCCCTAACCCTGAGTCCCGAGCACCGAGTCCCGAACCCCGTGCCCCGAGACCCGCACCGCAGTGCAGGGACCCGAGTCCCGAGACCCGCGCCCCGAGCCCCGAGACCCGAGTCCCGAGACCTGAGCCCGAAGTCCAAAATCGCGAGTCCCGAGTCCGAGCCCCGAGACCAGAGTCCGAGACCGAGTCCCTAGTCCCGGGTCTGAGTACCGACCCCGAGTCCCTAGCCCCAAGTCCCGAGTCCCGAGTCCCCAGTCCCGAGCCCCGAGTCCGAGTCCCGAGTCCCGAGTCCCGAACCCGAGTCCGGAGTCCCGAGCCCGAGTCCGGAGTCCCGAGTCCCCAGTCCCGAGTCCCCAGTCCCGAATCCCAAGTCCCGGGTCCCGAGCCCGGAGTCCCGGGTTCCCAGTCCCGAGTCCCCAGACCGAGCCCCGAGCCCCGAGTCCGAATCGGGAGTCCCGAGCCTCGAGTCCGAATCGCGAATACCGAGTACGAGCCCCGAGACCTGAGTACGAACCCTAGGACCCAAGTCCTGAGCCCCAAGCCCCGAGTCCTGAGTAACGAGTCCGAGTTCCGAGGTCTGGGTCCATGTCCCGAGTCCCGAGTGCGAGTCCCTAGCCCCGAGTCCCGAGTCCGAGTCCCTAGCTTCGAGGCCCGAGTCCCGAGTTCCGTGTTCCGAGTCCCAAGTTCCGAGGCCCGAGTGCGAGTCCTGAGTCCCGAGTGCGAGTCTCGAGTCCGAGTCCCTAGCCCTGAGTCCGAAGTCAAAAAAATCGCGAGTACCGAGTCCGAATCCCGAGCCTCGAGCCTGAGTCCCTAGTCCCGGGTCCGAGTCCCGAGTGCCGAGTCCGAGTCCCTAGCCACGAGGTCAGGGTCCCGAGTCCCGAGTTCCATGTCCCGAGTCCGAGTCCAGAGTCCCTAGCCCCGAGTCCGGAGTCCTGAGCCCCGAGTCCCGAGTTCCGAGGTCTGAGTCCATGTCCCGAGTGGGAGTCCCTAGCCCCGAGTTCCGAGTCCCCAGTCCCGAGCGCCGAGTCCCCAGTCCCGAGCACAGAGTCCGAGTACCGATTCCCAAGTCCTGAGCCCCGAGTTTGAGTCCGGAGTCCCGAGTCTGAGTACCGGGTCACGAGTCCCGGGTACCGAGCCCAGAGTCACGAGTCCCGGGTCCCGAGCCCGGAGTCCCGAGTCCAAGTACCGAGTCCCGAGTCCGAATCCCGAGTCCCTAGTCCGAGTCCCGAGGCCCGAGTCCCCAGTCCCGGGTGCCGAGTCTAGAGTCCTGAGTCCCGAGCCTGAAGTCCCGAGCACCGAGTCCTGAGCCCAAAACCCCGAGTCCCTAAACCTGAGTCCCGAGTTCTGAGTCTTGAACCCCGTGCACCGAGTCCCAAACCCCAGTGCAGGGACCTGAGTCCCGAGTCCCGAGCCCCGCGCCCCGAGCCCTGACTACCAAGCCCCGAGACCCGAGTCCTGAGCCCGAAGTCCAAAATCGCGAGTCCCGAGTCCGAGTCCCGAGCCCGAGTCCCTAGTCCCGGGTCCGAGTCCCTAGCCCCGAGACCCGAGTCCGAGTCCCGAATCCTGAGCTCCGAGTCCTTAGCCCCAAGTCCCGAGCCCCAAGTCCCGAGTCCGAGCCCCGAGCCCGAGTCCCTAGTTTCGGGTCCAAGTCCCGAGTCTGAGTCCCTAACCCCAAGTCCCGAGTCCCCAGTCCCGTCTCCCGAGCCCCGAGTCTGAGTACCTAGTCCCGGGTCCCCAGTCCCGAATCCGAGTCCTGAGCCCCGAGGCCCTAGTCCCGAGCCCCGAGTCCGAGCCCCGAGCCCAAGTCCCTAGTCCCGGGTCCAAGTTCCGAGTCTGAGTCCCTAACCCCAAGTCCCGAGTCCCCAGTCCCGAGCCCCGAGTCCCTAGTCCCGAGTCTGAGTACCGAGCCCCAAGTCTGAGTCCCGAGTTCCGTGTTCCGAGTCCCACGTTCCGAGGCCCAAGTGCGAGTCCTGAGTCCCAAGTGCGAGTCTCGAGTCCGAGTCCCTAGCCCCGAGTCCGAGTCCGAAGTCCAAAATCGCGAGTACCGAGTCCGAATCCCGAGCCCCGAGCCTGAGTCCCTAGTCCCGGGTCCGAATCCCGTGCCCGAGTCCGGAGTCCCGAGTCCAAGTACCGAGTCCCGAGTCCAAGTACCGAGTCCCCAGTCCCCAGTCCAGAGTCCCCAGTCACGGGTCCCGAGCCCGGAGTCCCGAGTCCCCAGTCCGAGCCCCGAATCCGAATCGCGAGTCCCGAGACTCGAGTCCGAATCGCGAGTACCGAGTACGAACCCTAGGTCCCGAGTCCTGAGCCCCAAGCCTCGAGTCCTGAGTAACGAGTCCGAGTCCTGAATCCGAGTCCGAGTGCCGAGCCCAGAGTCCCTAGCCCCGAGTCCCGAGTCTGGAGTCCTGAGCCCCGAGTCCGAGTCCCGAGTTCCGAGGTCTGAGTCCATGTCCCGATTCCCGAGTGCGAGTCCCTAGCCCCGAGTTCGAGTCCCCAGTCCCGAGCGCCGAGTCCCCAGTCCCGAGCGCTGAGTCCAAGTACCGAGTCCCAAGTCCTGAGCCCCGAGTCTGAGTCCGGAGTCCCGAGTCCGAGTACCGGGTCCCGAGTCCCGGGTCCCGAGCCCGGAGTCCCGAGTTCCAGGTCCCGAGCCCGGAGTCCCGAGTACCGGGTCCGGAGCCCGGAATCCCGAGCTCGGAGTCCGGAGTCCGGGGTCCCGAGCCCAAGTACCGAGTCCCGAGTCCGAGTCCCGAGCCCGAAGTCCGAGTCCCAAGGCCCGAGTGCGAGTCCCGAGTCCGAGTCCCGTGACCCGAGTTCCGAGTCCCGAGACCAGAGTCCCGAGCGCGGAGTCCAGAGTCCTGAGTCCCGAGCCCCGAGCCCGAAGTGCCGAGACGTGAACCCGAAGTCAAAAATCGCGAGTCCCGAGTCCGAGTCCCCAGCCCCGAGACCAGAGTCCGAGCCCGAGTCCCTAGCCCCGAGACCCGAGTCCCTAGCCCCGAGGCCCGAGTCCCGAGTCCCAACCCCCGAGTCCTGAGTTCGAGTCCCTAGCCCCAAGTCCCGAGTCCCCAGTCCCGAGCCCCGAGCCCCGAATCTCGAGTCCCGAGTCCGAGTCCCGAGTTCGAGTCCCGAGTGGGAGCCCAGAAACCGGAGTACCAAATCGTTAGTACCGAGTCCTGAGCCCCGAGTCCAAGTCCTGAGTCCCGAGTCCGAGCCCTGAGCCCCGAACCCCGAGTCCCTAACCCTGAGTCCCGAGCACCGAGTCCCGAACCCCGTACCCCGAGTCCCACACCCCAGTGCAGGGACCTGAGTCACGAGCCCCACGCCCCGAGCCCTGACTACCAAGCCCCGAGACCCGAGTCCCGAGTCCTGAGACCTGAGTCCCGAGTGCGAGTCCCGAGTCCGAGTCCCGAGTCCCTAGCCCCAAGACCCAAGTCGGAAGTCCAAAATCGCGAGTTCCGAGTCTGAGTACCGAGCCCCGAGACCGAGTCCTGAGTCCCGAGTCCCAAGTCCTGAGCCGGAGTCCTTAGCCCCAAGTCCCGAGTCCCCAGTCCTGAGCCCCGAGTCCATTTACCGTGTCCCGAGCCCGAGTCCGGAGTCCCGAGTCCAAGTCCCGAGTCCAAGTCCCGAGTCCCGAGTCCAAGTCCCGAGTCCAAGTACCGAGTCCCGAGTCCCTAGCCCCGAGTCCCCAGTCCGAGTACCGGGTCCCGAGTCCCGGGTCCGGAGCCCGGAGTCCCGAGTCCCGGGTCCTGAGCCCGAACTCCCGAGTCCCGAGCACCGAGCCAAGAGTGTGTGTCCCGAGTCCCGAGTCCTGAGACCAGCGTTACGAGTCCCGAGCCCCGCGCCCAAACCCCGAATCCTGAGCCCCGAGACCCGAGTCCCGAGCCCCAAGCCCTGACTCCCGATCCGAGCCCTGAGCCCCGAACCCCAGGTTCCTAACCCTGAGTCCCGAGCACCGAGTCCCGAACCCCGTGCCCCGAGTCCCGCACCCCAGTGCAGGGACCCGAGTCCCGAGCCCCGAGCCCTGACTACCGAGCCCCGAGACCCGAGTCCCGAGACCTGAGCCCGAAGTCCAAAATCGCGAGTCCCGAGTCCGAGTCCCGAGCCCCGAGACCAGAGTCCGAGCCCGAGTCCCCAGTCCCGAGCCCCGAGTCCGAGTCCCGAGTCCCAAGTCCAAGTACCGAGTCCCGAGTCCATGTATCGAGTCCAGAGTCCCCAGTCCAGAGTCCCCAGTCCAGAGTCCCCAGTCCCTAGCCCCGAGTCCCGGGTCCCGAGCCCGGAGTCCCGAGTCCAAGTACTGAGTCCCGAGTCCCGAGCCCCGAGTTTGAGTCCCGAGTCCCCTGTCCCGAGTCCCCAGACCGAGCCCCGAGCCCCAAGTCTGAATCGCGAATCCCGTGCCTCGAGTCTGAATCGCGAGTACCGAGTACGAGCCCCGAGACCCGAGTACGAACCATAGGTCCCGAGTCCCGAGCCCCGAGCCCCGAGTCCTGAGTAACGAGTCCGAGTCCTGAGTCCGAGTCCCGAGTCCGAGTGCCGAGCCCAGAGTCCCTAGCCCCGAGTCCCGAGCCCCGAATCCGAGTCCCGAGGTCTGAGTCCATGTCCCGATTCCCGAGTGCGAGTCCCAAGCCCCGAGTCCCGAGTCCGAGTCCCCAGTCCTGAGTCCCGAGTCCCCAGTCCCGAGCCCCGAGTCCAAGTACCGAGTCCCAAGTTCTGAGCCCAGAGTCCCGAGTCTGAGTCCGGATTCCCGAGTCTGAGTCCGGAGTCCCGAGTCCGAGCACCGGGTCCCGAGCCCGGAGTCCCGAGTCCCGGGTCCCGAGTCCCGGGTCCCGAGCCCTGGGTCCCGAGCCCTGGGTCCCGAGCCCGGAGTCCCGAACTCGGAGTCCCGAGTCCAAATACCGAGTCCCGAGTCTGAATCCCAAGTCCCGAGTCCCCAGTTCCGAGTCAAAAGTCCGAGTCCCGAGGCCAGAGTGGAAGTCCTGAGTCCCGAGCCCCGAACCCGAAGTCCCAAGTCCCGAGCCCCGAGTCCCGTGCCCCGAGGTCCACACCCCAGTGCAGGGACCCGAGTCCCGAGCCCCGCGGCCCGAGCCCTGACTACCGAGTCCCGAGACCCAAGTTCCGAGCTCGAAGTCCAAAATCGCGAGTCCCGAGCCCGAGTCCCTAGTCCCAGGTCCGAGTCCCGAGTCCGAGTCCCTAGCCCCGAGACCCGAGTCCCGAAACCTTAGCCCCAAGTCCAGAGTCCGACCCCGAGCCCGAGTCCCTAGTCCCGGGTCCAAGTCCCGAGTCTGAGTCCCTAACCCTAAGTCCCGAGTCCCTAGTCCCGAGCATCGAGTCCCTAGTCCCGAGTGCGAGTACCGAGCCCCGAGTCTGAGTCCCTAGTCCCGGGTCCCAGTCCCGAGTCCGAGTCCTTAGGCCCGAGTCCCGAGTTCCGCGTTCCGAGTCCCGAGTTCCGAGTGCGAGTCCTGGGTCCCGAGTGCGAGTCTCGAGTCCGAGTCTCTAGCCCCGAGTTCCGAGTCCGAAGTCCAAAATCGCGAATCCCGAGTCCGAATCCTGAGCCTGAATCCCTAGTCCCGTGTCCGAGTCCCGAGTGCCGAGTCCGAGTCCTGAGCCCCGAGGCCAGGGTCCCGAGTCCCGAGTTCCGTGTCCAGAGTCCGAGTCCAGAGTCCCTAGCCCCGAGTCCCGAGCCCGGAGTCCTGAGCCCCGAGTCCAAGTCCCGAGTTCCGAGGTCTGAGTCCATGTCCAGAGTCCCGAGCCCGAGTCCCAAGTCCCGAGCCCGAGTCCCCAGTCCCGAGCCCCGAGTCCCCAGTCCCGAGCCCCGAGTCCTCAGCCCCGAGCCCCGAGTCTGAGTCCCGAGTCCCGAGTCCGAGTCCCGGGTCCCGAGTCCCGGGTCCCGAGCCCGGAGTCCCGAGTCCCGGGTCCCGAGCCCGGAGTCCCGAGTCCCGGGTCCCGGGGCCCGGAGTCCCGAGTCCCGGGTCCCAAACCCGGAGTCCCGAGTCCAAGTGCCGAGTCCCGAGTCCTAATCCCGAGTCCCGAGTTCGAGTCCAGAGTCCCCAGTCCCGAGTCCCCAATCCGATTCCCGAGGCCCGAGTGCGAGTCCCGAGTCCAAGTCCCGTGACCCGAGTTCCGAGTCCCGAGCCCCGAGTCGGAACACCGAGTCCGGTGTCCCAAATCGCGAATCCAAGTCTCGAGCCTTGAGCACTGAGTCCCGAATCCCGTACCCCGAGCCCTGACTACCGAGCCCCGAGACCAGAGTCCCGAGACCTGAGCCCGAAGTCCAAAATCTCGAGTCCCGAGTCCGAGTCCCGAGCCCCGAGACCAGAGTCCGAGCCCGAGTCTGAGTCCCAGGTCCAAGTCCCGAGTCCGAGTACCTAGCCCCGAGAACCGAGTCCCGAGTCCCGAGTCCCGAGCCCCGAGCCCCGAATCTCGAGTCCCGAGTCCGAGTCCCGAGTGGGAGCCCATAAACCGGAGTACCAAATCGCTAGTCCCGAGCCCCGAGCCCCGAGTCACGAGCCCCGAGTCCCGAGCCAAGAGCCCCGAATCTCGAGTCCCGAGTCCGAGTTCGAGTCCCGAATGGGAGCCCAGAAACCGGAGTACTAATTCGCTAGTCCCGAGTCCCGAGCCCCGAGTCCAAGTCCTGAGTCCCGAGTTCGAGCCCGGAGCCCCGAACCCCGAGTCCCTAACCCTGAGTCCCGAGCACCGAGTCCCGAACCCCGTGCCCCGAGTCCCGCACCCCAGTGCAGGGACCCGAGTCCCGAGCCCTGACTACCAAGCCCCGAGACCCGAGTCCCGAGTGCGAGTCCCGAGTCCGAGTCCTGAGTCCCTAGCCCCGAGTCCCGAGTAATGAGCCCGAAGTCCAAAATCGCGAGTCCCGAGTCCGAGTCCTGAGCCCCGAGACCAGAGTCCGAGCCCGAGTCCCTAGTCCCAGGCCCGAGTCCCAAGTCCTGAGTCCCGAGGCCCGAGTGCGAGTCCCGTGACCCGAGTCCCGAGACCTGAGTCCCGAGTGTCGAGTCCAGAGTCCTGAGTCCCGAGCCCCGAGCCCGAAGTGCTGAGTCCCGAGTTGGAGCACCGAGTCCGGTGTCCCAAATCGCGAGTCCGAGTCTCGAGCCTTGAGCACTGAGTCCCGAGTCCCGCGCCCTGAGCCCTGACTACCGAGCCCCGAGACCAGAGTCCGAGCCCGAGTCCCTAGTCCCAGGTCCGAGTCCCAAGTCCGAGTCCCTAGCCCCGAGACCCGAGTCCCGAGTCCTGAGTCCGAATCCCTAGCCCCAAGTCCCGAGTCCCCAGTCCCGAGACCCGAGTCCCGAGCCAAGAGCCCCGAATCTCGAGTCCCGAGTCCGAGTCCCGAGTGGGAGACGAGATACCGAAGTACCAAATCGCTAGTCCCGAGTCCCGAGCCCCGAGTCCAAGTCCTGAGTCCCGAGCCCGAGCCGCGAACCCCGAGTCCCTAACCCTGAGTCCCGAGCACCAAGTCCCTAACCCCGTACCCCGAGTCCCGCATCCCTGTGCAGAGACCCGAGTCACAAGCCCCACGCCCCGAGCCCTGACTACCAAGTCCCGAGTCCCGAGTCCCTAGCCCCAAGACCCGAGTCTCCAGTCCTGAGCCCGAAGTACAAAATCGCGAGTCCCAGGTCTGAGTCCCGAGCCCCGAGTCCAGAGTCCGAGCCCCGAGCCCGAGTCCCTAGTCCCGGGTCCGAGTCCTGAGTCTGAGTCAGTAGCCCTGAGACCGAGTCCTGAGTCCCGAGCCCCGAGTCCCAACCCCCGAGTCCTGAGTCCGAGTCCCTAGCCCCGAATCCCTAGACCCAAGTCCCGAGTCCTGAGCCCCGAATCCATGTACCGAGCCAAGAGCCCCGAATCTCGAGTCACGAGTCCGAATCCCGAGTTCGAGTCCCGAGTGGGAGCCAAGGAACCGGAGTACGAAATCGCTAGTCCCGAGTCCCGAGTCCGGAGTGCGAGTCCCGAGTCTGAGCCCCAAGTCCCTAGTCTCAAGTCCCGAGTTCCAAGTCCTGAGCCCGAAGTCCAAAATCGCGACTCCCGAGTCCGAGTCCCGAGCCCCGAGCCCCCGGTCCCGAGCCCCGAGTCCAAATTCCTGAGCCCCGAGTCCGAGTCCGGAGCCCCGAGTCCGAGTAACGGGTCACGAGTCCCGGGTCCCGAGTACCGGGTCCCGAGCCCGGAGTCCCGAGTCCCGAGCCCGGAATCCCAAGCCCGGAGTCCCGAGTCCCGAGCCCGGAGTCCCGAGTCCAAGTACCGAGTCCCGAGTCCGAATCCTGAGTCCCGAGTTTGAGTCCCGAGTCCCCAGTTCCGAGTCCCGAGTTCGAGTCCCGTGACCCGAGTCCCGAGTCCCGAGTCCCGAGCCCGAAGTGCCGAGTCCCGAGTCGGAGCACCGAGTCCGGTGTCCCAAATCGCGAGTCCGAATCTCGAGCCTTGAGCACTGAGTCCCGAGTCCCGCGCCCCGAGCCCTGACTACAGAGCCCCGAGACCCGAGTCCCGAGACGTGAGCCCGAATTCCAAAATCTTGAGTCCCGAGTGCGAGTCCCGAGCCCCGAGACCAGAGTCCGAGCCCAAGTCCCTAGTCCCAGGTCCGAGTCCCGAGTCCGAGTCCCTAGCCCCGAGACCCGAGTCTCGAGTCCCAACCCCCGAGTCCTGAGTCCGAGTCCCGCAACCCAAGTCTCGAGTCCCCAGTCCCGAGACCCGAGTCCCGAGCCAAGAGCCCCGAATCTCGAGTCCCGAGTTCGAGTCCCGAGTGGGAGCCCAGAAACCGGAGTACCAAATCGCTAGTCCCGAGTCCCGAGCCCCGAGTCCAAGTCCTGAGTCCCGAGTCCGAGCCCTGAGCCCCGAACCCCGAGTCCCTAACCCTGAGTCCCGAGCACCGAGTCCCGAAACCCGAGTCCCGAGTCCCGAGTCCCGAGCCCCGAGTCCCGAACCCCGTACCCCGAGTCCCGCACCACAGTGCAGGGACCCGAGTCCCGAGCCCCGAGCCCTGACTACCAAGCCCCGAGACCCGAGTCCCGAGTGCGAGTCCCGAGTCCCTAGCCCCAAGTCCTGAGCCCGAAGTCCAAAATCGCGAGTCCCGAGTTCGTGTCCCGAGCCCCGAGTCCAGAGTCCGAGACACGAGCCCGAGTTCGAATCCCGAGTCCGTGTCAGTAGCCCCGAGACCGTGTCCTGAGTCCCGAGCCCAGAGTCCTGAGCCCGAGTCCTTAGCTTCAAGTCCCGAGTCCCGAGTCCCCAGTCTCGAGTCCATGTACCGAGTCCTGAGCCCGGAGTCCCGAGTCCAAGTACCGAGTCCCGAATCCAAGTACCGAGTCCCGAGTCCCCAGTCCCGAGTCCCCAGTCCCCAGTCCCCAGTCCCCAGTCCCCAGTCCCTAGCCCCGAGTCCCGAGTCCTGAGTCCGATTACCGGGTCCCGAGTCCCGGGTGCGGAGCCCGGAGTCTCGAGTCCCAGGTCCTGAGCCCGGAGTCCCGAGTACCGGGTCCCGAACCCGGAGTCCCGAGTCCAAGTACCGAGTCCCGAGTCCGAATCCCGAGTCCCTAGTCCGAGTCCCGAGGCCCGAGTCCCGAGTCCAGAGCCCCGAGTCCCCAGTCCCGATTCCCGGGTGCCGAGTCCAGAGTCCAGAGTCCCGAGCCTGAAGTCCCGAGCACCGAGCACTGAGTCCCAAGCCCAGAGTCCAAAACCCCGAGTCCCTAAACCTGAGTCCCGAGTTCCGAGTCTTGAACCCCGTGCACCGAGTCCCAAACCCCAGTGCAGGGACCTGAGTCCCGAGTCCCGAACCCTGACTACCGAGCCCCGAGACCCGAGTCCCGAGTCCTGAGCCCGAAGTCCAAAATCGCGAGTACCGAGTCCGAATCCCGAGCCCCGAGCCTGAGTCCCTAGTCCCGGGTCAGAGTCCCGTGTCCGAGTCCGGAGTCCGAGTCCAAGTACCGAGTCCCGATTCCAAGTACCGAGTCCCGAGTCCAAGTACCGAGTCCCCAGTTCAGAGTCCCCAGTCCAGAGTCCCCAGTCACGGGTCCCGAGACCGGAGTCCCGAGTCCCCGGTCCCGAGTCCCCAGTCCGAGCCCTGAGTCCGAGTCCCTAGCCCCGAGACCCGAGTCTCAACCCCCGAGTCCTGAGTCCGAGTCCCTAGCCCCAAGTCCCGAGTCCCGAGTCCCCAGTCCCGAGCCCCGAATCTCGAGTCCCGAGTTCGAGTCCCGAGTGGGAGCTCAGAAACCGGAGTACCAAATCCCTAGTCCCGAGTCCCGAGCCCCGAGTCCAAGTCCTGAGTCCCGAGTCCGAGCCCTGAGCCCCGAACCCCGAGTCCCTAACCCTGAGTCCCGAGCACCGAGTCCCGAACCCCGTACCCCGAGTCCCGCAGCCCAATGCAGGGACCCGAGTCCCGAGCCCCGCGCCCCGAGCCCTGACTACCAAGCCCCGAGACCCGAGTCCCGAGTCCTGAGCCCTGAGTCCCGAGTCCTGAGCCCCGAGTGCGAGTCCCGAGTCCCTAGCCCCAAGTCCCTAGCCCGAAGTCCAAAATCGCGAGTCCCGAGTCCGAGTCCCGAGCCCCGAGTCCAGAGTCCGAGACCCGAGCCCGAGTCCCTAGTCCCGGGTCCGAGTCCCGAGTCCGAGTCAGTAGCCCCGAGACCGTGTCCTGAGTCCCGAGCCCAGAGTCCTGAGCCCGAGTCCTTAGCCCCAAGTCCCGAGTCCCCAGTCCCGAGCCCCGGGTCCATGTACCGAGTCCCGAGCCCGAGCCCGAGTCCGGAGCCCGAGCCCGGAGTCCCGAGTCCCCAGTCCCCAGTCCCCAGTCCCCAGTCCCTAGCCCCGAGTCCCGAGTCCGATTACCGGGTCCCGAGTCCCGGGTCCTGAGCCCGGAGTCCCGAGTCCCGAGCCCCGAGCCCCCAGCACCGGGTCCACAACACCGAGTCCCGAATCCCGCGCCCCGAGTTCGGCACCCCAGTCCGGAGACCTGAGACTCGTATCACCGGATCGACAGCCTTCCCTCACCTTCTTATTAAGTGACACCCGTTTTGGACCTTACCGGATCACCTTGGGGTCACCATATGTGGGGTTCCATGCGAGGACAGGCGACTCCACACCAACACAACTCCCTCAAAGCTGCCATTTTATTGCAAAAGCAGCACACATGTATCCTGTTCTTGCTTTGCATGCATCACATTGTCATTGGCTACAGCTGTTTGTGCAACATTCTGGCTCTGGTAACTGCTAATTGCCTGACAAGCCTGCATTTAGTATCCCACCAGCCAAGCCCTGTGCTCTGCACAGCTGATCCATTCAGTTCTTCACCAGCATGTCCAAATAGCAAAACCCCACAACTGAGTTGTGCTCCAAGAGAGAAGGGGACAGAAAGACAAACTGGTGCTGCTCTGCATCCACCCGTGACACCCTCGCCTCAGAACCCTGAACTGTTAAACTTGGGGTTCATGTGCCCGAGATATCCTTAATGGGACCCAGCCAAACCAATCTCAGACATTTTTAAGCCAAGACGCTGGTCCGAGTCCCGAGCTCCACGCCCCGAGCCCTGACTCCCGATCCCCGAGCTTAGAACCCCGAGTGCCGAGTCCCGAGCCCCAAGGGCCGAGTCCAGAGCCCAGAGCCCTGAGCGCCGAACCCTGAGTTCCGAGTCCCGAGCACCAAGTCCCGAACCCCGTGCCCATGTCCCGTGCCCAAAGTCCAGAGCCCTGAGCCCTGAGTCCCGAGCACCGAGCCCAGAGTGCGTGTCCTGAGTCCCGAGACCAGCGTCCCGAGTCCCGCGCCCGAACCCCGAATCCTGAGCCCCGAGACCTGAGTCCCGAGCCCCAAGCCCTGACTCCCGATCCGAGCCCTGAGCCCCGAACCCTGAGTCCCGAGCACCGAGTCCCGAACCCCGTGCCCCAAGTCCCGCACCCCAGTGCAGGGACCCGAGTACCGAGTCCCGAGCCCCACGCCCCGAGCCCTGACTACCGAGACCCGAGACCTGAGCCCGAAGTCCAAAATCGCGAGTCCCGAGTCCGAGTCCGGAGGCCCGAGAACAGAGTCCGAGCCCGAGTCCCTAGTACCGGGTCCGAGTCCCGACCCCGAGTCGCTAGCCCCGAGACCCGAGTCCCGAGTCCGAGTCCCCAGTCCCGAGCCCCGAGTCCGAGTCCCGAGTCCATATACCGAGTCCCGAGCCCGAGTCCGGAGTCCCGAGTCCAAGTACCGAGTCCCGAGTCCAAGTACCGAGTCCAAGTACCGAGTCCAGAGTCCCCAGTCTCGAGTCCCCAGTCCAGAGTCCCCAGTCCAGAGTCCCCAGTCCCTAGCCCCGAGTCCCGAGTTCGAGTCCCTGGTCCCGAGCCCGGAGTCCCGAGTCCCGAGCCCCGAGTCACGAGTTTGAGTCCCGAGTCCCCAGTCCCAAGTCCGAGTTCCCAGTGCCGAGCCCGAGTCCCCAGTGCCGAGCCCCGAGTCTCCAGTCCCGAGCCCCGAGTCCCAAGTCCTGAGTTCCGAGTCCCAAGTCCTGAGCCCTGAGCCCCGAGTCTGAGTCCAAAGTCCCGAGTCCGAATACCGGGTCACGAGTCCCGGGTCCCGAGCCGGGATTCCCGAGTCCCGAGCCCGAAGTCCCGGGTCCCGAGCCCGGAGTCCCGAGTACTGGGTCCTGAGCCCGGAGTCCCGAGCTCGGAGTCCCGAGTACCGAGTTCCGAACCCGGAGTCCCGAGTCCCGAGTCCGAGTCCCAAGTCCCGAGTCCCCAGTTCTGAGTCCCCAGTCCGAGGCCCGAGACCCGAGTCCCGAGTGCCGAGTCCAGAGTCCTGAGTCCCGAGCCCCGAGCCCGAAGTCCTGAGTCCCGAGCCCTGAGTCGGAGCACTGAGTCCAGTGTCCCAAATCGCGAGTCCAAGTCTCGAGCCTTGAGCACTGAGTCCCGAGTCCCGCGCCCCGAGCCCTGACTACCGAGCCCCGAGACCCGAGACCTGAGCTCGAAGTCCAAAATCGCGAGTCCCGAGTACGAGTCCCGAGCCCCGAGACCAGAGTCCGAGCCCGAGTCCCTAGTCCCAGGTCCGAGTCCCGAGTCCCTAGCCCCGAGTCCCCAGTCCCAACCCCCGAGTCCTGAGTCCGAGTCCCTAGCCCCAAGTCCCGAGTCCCCAGTCCCGAGTCCCGAGACCCGAGTCCTGAGCCAAGAGCCCCGAATCTCGAGTCCCGAGTCCGAGTCCCAAGTTCGAGTCCCGAGTGGGAGCCCAGAAACCGGAGTACCAAATCGCTACTCCCGAGTCCCGAGTCCAAGTCCTGAGTCCCGAGTCCGAGCCCTGAGCCCCGAACCCCGAGTCCCGAGCACCGAGTCCCGAACCCCGTACCCCGAATCCCGCAACCCAGTGCAGGGACTCGAGTCCCGAGCCCCGCGCCCCAAGCCCCGACTACCAAGCCCCGAGACCCGAGTCCCGAGTCCTGAGCCCCGAGTCCCGAGTGCGAGTCCCGAGTCCGAGTCCCGAGTAACCAGTCCCGAGTCCCCAGTCCACAGTCCAGAATCCCCAGTCCCCAGTCCCGAGTCCCCAGTCCAGAGTCCCCAGTCCCTAGCCCCGAGTCCCGAGTTCGAGTCCCGGGTCCCGAGCCCGGAGTCCCGAGCTCCAAGCCCCGAGTCCTGAGTCCCGATCCCCGAGTCCCGAGTGCCGAGTCCCGAGTCCCCAGTCCCCAGCCCAGAGCCCCGAGCGCCGAACCCTGAGTTCCGAGTCCCGAGCACCAAGTCCCGAACCCCGTGCCCATGTCCCTCACCCCAAGTCCAGATCCCTGATTCCTGAGTCCCGAGCACCGAGCCCAGAGTGCGTGTCCCGAGTCCCGAGACCAGCGTCCCGAGTCCCTAGCCCCGAGTCCCGAGTCCGAGTCCTGAGTCCCGAGTCCGAGTCCCGAGTTCCGAGGTCTGAGTCCATGTCCCGAGTCCCGAGTGCGAGTCCCTAGCCCCGAGAGCCGAGTCCCCAGTCCAGAGCCCCGAGTCCAAGTCCCGAGTCCCAAGTCCTGAGCCCCGAGTCCCGACTCCGAGTACCGGGTCACGAGTCCCGGGTCCCGAGTCCTCAGTTCCCAGTCCCCAGTCCCGAGCCCCCAGTCTGAGTCCCCAGTACGAGTCCCGAGCACCGGGTCCCGAGCCCGGAGTCCCGAGCACCGGGTCCCGAGCCCGGAGTCCCGAGTACCGGGTCGCGAGCCCGGAGTCCCGAGCTCAGAGTCCCGAGTCCCGGGTCCCGAGCCCGGAGTCCAGAGTCCCGGGTCCCGAGTCCAGAGTCCCGAGTCCCGAGTTCTGAGTCCCGAGTCCTGAGTCCCGAGTCCCGAGTCCCGAGTCCCGAGTCCCAAGTTCCGAGACCCGAGTCCGAGTCCTGAGTCCGAGTCCCTAGTCCCGAGTCCCGAGTCCCAAGTCCCTAGCCCCGAGTCCCGAGTCCGAGTCCCGAGTTCCGAGGCCCGAGTGCGAGTCCGAAGTCCAAAATCATGAGTCCCGAGTCCAAATCCCGAGCCCCGAGCCTGAGTCCCTAGTCCAGGGTCCGAGTCCCGAGTCAGGAGTCCCAGTTCCTAGCCCCGAGGCTAGGGTCCCGAGTCCCGAGTTCCGTGTCCCGAGTCCGAGTCCAGAGTCCCTAGCCCTGAGTCCCGAGTCCGGAGTCCTGAGCCCCGAGTCCGAGTCGCGAGTTCCGAGGTCTGAGTCCATGTCCCGAGTCCCGAGTGCGAGTCCCTAGCCCCGAGTCCCGAGTCCGAGTCCCCAGTCCCGACACCGAGTCCCCAGTTACGAGCCCCGAGTCCTGAGCCCCGAGTCTGAGTCCGGAGTCCCGAGTCCCGAGCCCGGAGTCCCAAGCACGGAGTCCCGAGTACCGGGTCCCGAGCCCAGAGTCCCGAGCCCGGAGTCGGAGCACTGAGTCCAGTGTCCCAAATCGCGAGTCCGAGTCTCGAGCCTTGAGCACTGAGTCCCGAGTCCCGCGCCCCGAGCCCTGACTACCGAGCCCCGAGACCTGAGCCTGAAGTCCAAAATCGCGAGTCCTGAGTACGAGTCCCGAGCCCCGAGACCAGAGTCCGAGCCCGAGTCCCTAGTCCCAGGTCCGAGTCCCGAGTCCGAGTCCCTAGCCCCGAGTCCCCAGTCCCAACCCCCGAGTCCCGAGTCCGAGTCCCTAGCCCCAAGTCCCGAGTCCCGAGTCCCCAGTCCCGAGACCCGAGTCCCGAGCCAAGAGCCCCGAATCTCGAGTCCCGAGTCCGAGTCCCGACTTCGAGTCCCGAGTGGGAGCTCAGAAACCGGAGTACCAAATCGCTACTCCCGAGCCCCGAGTCCAAGTCCTGAGTCCCGAGTCCGAGCCCTGAGCCCCGAACCCCGAGTCCCTAACCCTGAGTCCCGAGCACCGAGTCCCGAACCCCGTGCCCCGAGTCCCGCACCCCAGTGCAGGGACTCGAGTCCCGAGCCCCGCGCTCCGAGCCCCGACTACCAAGCCCCGAGACCCGAGTCCCGAGTCCTGAGCCCCGACTACCAAGCCCCGAGACCCGAGTCCCGAGTCCTGAGCCCCGAGTCCGAGTCCCGAGTCCCCAGTCCCGAGTCCCCAGTCCCCAGTCCTGAGTCCCCAGTCAAGAGTCCCCAGTCCAGAGTCCCCAGTCCCTAGCCCCGAGTCCCGAGTTCGAGTCCCGGGTCCCGAGCCCAGAGTCCCGAGTCCAAGTACCGAGTCCCGAGTCCGAATCCTGAGTCACGAGTTTGAATACCGAGTCCCCAGTCCCGAGCCCCGAGCCCCCTGTCCCGAGCCCCGAGCCCCCTGTCCCGAGCCCCGAGCCCCCTGTCCCGAGCCCCAAGCCCCCAGTCCTGAGCCCCGAGCCCCGAGTCCAAGTTCGGAGTCCCGAGTCCGAGTACCGGGTCACGAGTCCCGGGTCCCGAGCCCGGATTCCCAAGCCCGGAGTCCCGAGTACCGGGTCCCGAGCCCGGAGTCCCGAGTCCCGGGTCCCGAACCCAGAGTCCCGAGTCCAAGTACCGAGTCCCGAGTCCGAATCCCGAGTTCGAGTCCCGAGTCCCCAGTCTGAATCCCCAGTACGAGTCCCGAGCACCGGGTCCCGAGCCCGGAGTCCCGAGTCCCGGGTCCCGAGCCCGGAATCCCGAGTACCGGGTCGCGAGCCCGGAGTCCCGAGCTCAGAGTCCCGAGTCCCGGGTCCCGAACCCGGAGTCCCGAGTCCAAGTACCGAGTCCCGAGTCCCGAGTCCGAATCCCGAGTCCCGAGTTCGAGTACCGAGTCCCGAGTTCCGAGTCCCCTGTCCCGAGTCCCCAGTCCGAGTCCCGAGTCCCCAGTCCCCAGTCCCCAGTCCCGAGTCCGAGTCCCTAGCCCCGACTCCCGAGTCCCGAGTTCCGAGGTCCGAGTGCGAGTCCTGAGTCCGAGTCCCTAGCCCCGAGTCCCGAGTCCGAAGTCCAAAATCGCGAGTCCCGCGTCCGAATCCCGAGCCTGAGTCCCTAGTCCCGGGTCTGAGTCCCGAGTGCCGAGTCCGAGTCCCTAGCCCCGAGGCCAGGGTCCTGAGTCCCGAGTTCCGTGTCCCGAGTCCGAGTCCAGAGTCCCTAGCCCTGAGTCCCGAGTCCGGAGTCCTGAGCCCCGAGTCCGAGTCGTGAGTTCCGAGGTCTGAGTCCATGTCCCGCGTCCCGAGTGCGAGTCCCTAGCCCCGAGTCCGAGTCCCCAGTCCCGACACCGAGTCCCCAGTCCCGAGCTCCGAGTCCAAGTACCGATTCCCAAGTCCTGAGCCCCGAGTCTGAGTCCGGAGTCCCGAGTCCCGAGCCCGGAGTCCCAAGCACGGAGTCCCGAGTACCGGGTCCCGAGCCCAGAGTCCCGAGCCCGGAGTCCCGAGTCCCGGGTCCAGAACCCGGAGTCCCGAGTCCCGAACCCGGAGTCCTGAGTCCCGAACCCAGAGTCCTGAGTCCAAGTACGGAGTCCCGAGTCCCGAGTCCGAATCCCGACTCCCGAGTCCCCAGTTCCGAGTCCCCAGTCCCGAGTCCCAAGTCCGAGTCCCGAGGCCCGAGTGCGAGTCCCGAGTCCGAGTCCCGTGACCCGAGTCCCTAGTCCCGAGTAAAGAGTCCTGAGTCCCGAGCCCCGAGCCCGAAGTGTCGAGTCCCGAGCCCCGAGTCGGAGCACCGAGTCCGGTGTCCCAAATCGCGAGTCCGAGTCTCGAGCCTTGAGCACTGAGACCCGAGACCCGCGCCCCGAGCCCTGACTACCGAGCCCCGAAACCCGAGTCCCGAGACCTGAGCCCGAGCCCGAGTCCCTAGTTTCGGGTCCAAGTCCCGAGTCTGAGTCCCTAACCCCAAGTCCCGAGTCCCCAGTCCCGTCTCCCGAGCCCCGAGTGCGAGTCCCTAGTCCCGGGTCCCCAGTCCCGAATCCGAGTCCCTAGCCCCGAGGCCCGAGTCCCGAGTTCCGTGTTCCGAGTCCCGAGTCCCAAGTTCCGAGGCCCGAGTGCGAGTTTCGAGTCCGAGTCCCTAGCCCCGAGTCCCGAGTCCGAAGTCCAAAATCGCGAGTCCCGAGTCCGAATCCCGAGCCCCGAGCCTGAGTCCCTAGTCCCGGGTCCGAGTCCCGAGTGCCGAGTCCGAGTCCCTAGCCCCGAGGCCAGGGTCCCGAGTTCCGTGTCCCGAGTCCGAGTTCAGAGTCCCTAGCCCTGAGACCCGAGTCCGGAGTCCTGAGGCCCGAGTCCGAGTCGCGAGTTCCGAGGTCTGAGTCCATGTCCCGAGTCCCGAGTGCGAGTCCCTAGCCCGAGTCCCCAGTCCCGACACCGAGTCCCCAGTTACGAGCCCCGAGTCCTGAGCCCCGAGTCTGAGTCCGGAGTCCCGAGTCCCGAGCCCGGAGTCCCAAGCACGGAGTCCCGAGTACCGGGTCCCGAGCCCAGAGTCCCGAGCCCGGAGTCCCGAGTCCCGAACCCGGAGTCCCGAGTCCCGAACCCGGAGTCCCGAGTCCAAGTACCGAGTCCCTAGTCCCGAGTCCCCAGTTCCAAGTCCCCTGTCCCGAGTCCCAAGTCCGAGTCCCGAGGCCCGAGTGCGAGTCCCGAGTCCGAGTCCCACGACCCGAGTCCCTAGTCCCGAGTAAAGAGTCCTGAGTCCCGAGCCCCGAGCCCGAAGTGTCGAGTCCTGAGCCCCGAGTCGGAGCACCGAGTCCGGTGTCCCAAAACGCGAGTCCGAGTCTCGAGCCTTGAGTACTGAGTCCCGAGTCCCGCGCCCCGAGCCCTGACTACCGAGCCCCGAAACCCGAGTCCCGAGACCTGAGCCCGAAGTCCAAAATCTCGAGTCCCGAGTACGAGTCCCGAGCCCCGAGACCAGAGTCCGAGCCCGAGTAGCTAGTCCCAGGTCCGAGTCCCGAGTCCGAGTCCCTAGCACCGAGACCCGAGTCCCAACCCCCGAGTCCCGAGTCCCGAGTAGAGTCCTGAGTCCCGAGCCCCGAGCCCGAAGTGTCGAGTCCTGAGCCCCGAGTCGGAGCACCGAGTCCGGTGTCCCAAATCGCGAGTCCGAGTCTCGAGCCTTGAGTACTGAGTCCCGAGTCCCGCGCCCCGAGCCCTGACTACCGAGCCCCGAAACCCGAGTCCCGAGACCTGAGCCCGAAGTCCAAAATCTCGAGTCCCGAGTCCGAGTACCGAGCCCCGAGACCAGAGTCCGAGCCCGAGTCCCTAGTCCCAGGTCCGAGTCCCGAGTCCGAGTCCCTAGCCCCGAGACCCGAGTCTCAACCCCCGAGTCCCGAGTCCGAGTCCCTAGCCCCAAGTCCCGAGTCCCGAGTCCCCAGTCCCGAGACCCGAGTCCCGAGCCAAGAGCCCCGAATCTCGAGTCCCGAGTCCGAGTCCCGAGTTCGAGTCCCGAGTGGGAGCCCAGAAACCGGAGTACCAAATCGCTAGTCCCGAGTCCAAGTACCGAGTCCAAGTCCTGAGTCCGGAGTCCGAGCCCTGAACCCCGAACCCCGCGGCCCTAACCTTGAGTCCAGAGCACCGAGTCCCGAACCCCGTACCCCGAGTCCCGCACGGCAGTGCAGGGACCCGAGTCCCGATCCCCGCGCCCCGAGCCCTGACTACCAAGCCCCGAGATCCGAGTCCTGAGCCCCGAGTCCCGAGTCCAAGTACCGAGTCCGAGTCCCTACCCCCAAGTACCGAGTCCCGAGTCCGAGTCCTGAATCCGAGTCCCTAGTCCCGGGTCCGAGTCCGAGTCCCTAGCCCCGAGACCCGAGTCCCAAGCCCCGAGTCCTGAGTCCCGAGACCCGAGTCCCGAGCCAAGAGCCCCGAATCTCGAGTCCCGAGTCCGAGTCCCGAGCTGGGAGCCCAGAAACCGGAGTACCAAATCGCTAGTCCCGAGTCCCGAGCCCCGAGTCCACGTCCTGAGTCCCGAGTCCGAGCCCTGAGCCCCGAACCCCGAGTCCCTAACCCTGAGTCCCGAGCACCGAGTCCCGAACCCCGTACCCCGAGTCCCGCACCCCAGTGCAGGGACCCGAGTCCCGAGCCCCGCGCCCCGAGCCCTGACTACCAAGCCCCGAGACCCGAGTCCTGAGCCCCGAGTCCCGAGTGCGAGTCCCGAGTCCGAGTCCCTAGCCCCAAGTCCCGAGTCCCAAGTCCTGAGCCCCGAGTCCCCAGTCCCCAGTCCCGAGCCCCGAGTCCGAGTATCGGGTCACGAGTCCGGGGTCCCGAGCACCGGGTCCCGAGCCCGGAGTCCCGAGTCCCGGGTCCCGAGCCCGGAGTCCCAAGCCCGGAGTCCCGAGTACCGGGTCCCGAGCCCGGAGTCTCGAGCTCGGAATCCCGAGTTCCGGGTCCCGAACCTGGAGTCACGAGTCCAAGTCCCGAGTCCCGAGTCCGAATCCCGAGTCCCGAGTTCGAGTCCCGAATCCCCAGTTCCGAGTCCCCAGTCCCGAGTCCCCAGTCCGAGTCCCGAGGCCCGAGTGCGAGTCCCGACTCCGAGTCCCGAGACCCGAGTCCCGAGTACCCAGTCCCGAGCCCCGAGTCCTGAGTCCCGAGCCCGAAGTCCCGCGTCCCAAACCCCGAGTCCCTAAACCTGAGTCCCGAGTTCCGAGTCCCGAACCCCATGCCCCGAGTCCCACACCCCAGTGCAGGGACCCGATTCCGAGTCCCGAGCCCCGTGCCCCGAGTCCCACACCCCAGTGCAGGGAACCGATTCCGAGTCCCGAGCCCCGCGCCCCGCGCCCTGACTACTGAGCCCCGAGACCCGAGTCCCGAGTCCTGAACCCGAAGTCCAAAATCGCGAGTCCCGAGTCCGAGTCCTGAACCCGAGTCCCTAGTCCCGGGTCCGAGTCCGAGTCCCTAGCCCCGAGACCCGAGTCCGAGCCCCGAGTCCCCAGTCCCGAGCCCCGAGTCCAAGTCCCGAGCCCCGAGTCCAGGGTCCGAGCCCCGACCCCGAGTCCCTAGTTTCGGGTCCAAGTCCAGAGTCCCCAGTCCCGTCTCCCGAGCGCCGAGTGCGAGTCCCAAGTCCTGAGCCCCGAGTCCCGAATCCGAGTCCCTAGCCCCGAGGCCCGAGTCCCGAGTTCCATGTTCCGAGTCCCAAGTTCCGAGGCCCGAGTGCGAGTCCTATGTCCCGAGTGCGAGTCTCGAGTCCGAGTTCCTAGCCCCGAGTCCCGAGTCCGAAGTCCAAAATCGCGAGTCCCGATTCCGAATCCCGAGCACTGAGCCTGAGTCCCTAGTCCCGGGTCCGAGTCCTGAGTGCCGAGTCCGAGTCCCTAGCCCCGAGGCCAGGGTCCCGAGTTCCGTGTCCCGAGTCCGAGTCCAGAGTCCCTAGCCCTGAGTCCCGAGTCCGGAGTCCTGAGCCCCGAGTGCGAGTCCCGAGTTCCGAGGTCTGAGTCCATGTCCCGAGTCCCGAGTGCGAGTCCCTAGCCCCGAGTCCCGAGTCCGAGTCCCCAGTCCCGAGCCCGAGTCCCCAGTCCCGAGCCCCGAGTCCAAGTACCGAGTCCCCAGTCCCGAGCCCCGAGTCCAAGTACCGAGTCCCAAGTCCTGAGCCCCGAGTCCCGACTCCGACTACCGGGTCACGAGTCCCGGGTCCCGAGTCCTCAGTTCCGAGTCCCCTGTCCCGAGTCCCCAGTCCGAGTCCCGAGTCCCCAGTCCCCAGTCCCGAGTCCGAGTCCCTAACCCCGAGTCCCGAGTTCCGAGTCCCGAGTTCCGAGACCCGATTGCGAGTCCGAAGTCCAAAATCGCGAGTCCCGAGTCCGAATCCCGAGCCCCGAGCCTGAGTCCCTAGTCCCGGTTCCGAGTCCCGAGTCAGGACTCCCAGTTCCTAGCCCCGAGGTTAGGGTCCCGAGTCCCGAGTTCCGTGTCCCGAGTCCGAGTCCAGAGTCCCTAGCCCTGAGACCCGAGTCCGGAGTCCTGAGCCCCGAGTCCGAGTCGCGAGTTCCGAGGTCTGAGTCCATGTCCTGAGTCCCGAGTGCGAGTCCCTAGCCCCGAGTCCCGAGTCCGAGTCCCCAGTCCCGAGCCCGAGTCCCTAGTCCCGAGCCCTGAGTCCTGAGCCCCGAGTCTGAGTCCGGAGTCCCGAGTCCGGAGTCCCAAGCACGGAGTCCCGAGTACCGGGTCCCGAGCCCGGAGTCCCGAGCCCGGAGTCCCGAGCCCCGGGTCCCGAACCCGGAGTCCCGAGTCCCGAACCCGGAGTCCTGAGTCCAAGTACGGAGTCCCGAGTGCCAAGTCCGAATCCCGAGTCCCGAGTCCCCAGTTCCGAGTCCCCAGTCCCGAGTCCCAAGTCCGAGTCCCGAGGCCTGAGGGCGAGTCCCGAGTCCGAGTCCCATGACCCGAGTCCCTAGTCCCGAGTAAAGAGTCCTGAGTCCCGAGCCCGAAGTGTCGAGTCCTGAGCCCCGAGTCGGAGCACCGAGTCCGGTGTCCCAAATCGCGACTCCGAGTCTCGAGCCTTGAGTACTGAGTCCCGAGTCCCGCGCCACGAGCCCTGACTACCGAGTCCCGAAACCCGAGTCCCGAGACCTGAGCCCGAAGTCCAAAATCTCGAGTCCCGAGTACGAGTCCCGAGCCCCGAGACCAGAGTCCGAGCCCGAGTCCCTAGTCCCAGGTCCGAGTCCCGAGTCCGAGTCCCTAGCCCCAAGTCCCGAGTCCCAAGTCCTGAGCCCCGAGTCCCCAGTCCCCAGTCCCGAGCCCTGAGTCTGAGTCCGGAGTCCCAAGTCCGAGTACCGGGTCACGAGTCCCGGGTCCCGAGCACCGGGTCCCGAGCCCGGAGTCCCGAGTCCCGAGCCCGGAGTCCCAAGCCCGGAGTCCCGAGTACCGGGTCCCGAGCCCGGAGTCTCGAGCTCGGAATCCCGAGTTCCGGGGCCCGAACCCGGAGTCCCGAGTCCAAGTCCCGAGTCCCGAGTCCGAATCCCGAGTCCCAAGTTCGAGTCCCGAATCCCCAGTTCCGAGTCCCCAGTCCCGAGTCCCAAGTCCGAGTCCCGAGGCCCGAGTGCGAGTCCCCACTCCGAGTCCCGAGACCCGAGTCCCCAGT